>NW_006500356.1:2744144-2755086 GCF_000471905.2 Amborella trichopoda | reverse complement strand
GAGAGAGAGAGAGAGGAGGAGGAAGAAGAAGAAGAAGGGGGAGGAGGGGGGGAGTTACATCAAAGGCCAAAACCATAGATAACCAACTGCCTTTGTTACATATTCCTAGCAAAATAGAGAAAGATGCAATTAATGGGAATATAGGGCTCGTGTGTTTGATTCTGCATGTCATGGCCTCCATTTGCTAAATTGTATATTCAAGAGAGCAGGTGTAACTTTTTAGTGTGTCATCTAGTCTAACCATTTTATTGTAATTGAAAGAAGCAAAAGAACCAATATCCTTGAAAACAAGCTTCAGCTCTCACAAAAACAGAATTTCAGCAGTTTCAACTAACCACGAATATGGACACTCACTACCTCCATCTGTGTGTGGATGCGCCAGTTTTGTCATGGAATGTAGCTTTTTACAAATTACAAGTTTGTTTCTTTATATATTTAATACGCAAAGCACTTCTCTTTATATGCAACACTAAGGATTTTCTTTATCCATCTCCTCCCCAGATTCTGATGGTCATGAGTCTGTCAGTCTTTTTTGACTGATACAAATCCTACCATTTTCCATTCGTGTAATAAACTATGCCATTTTATCTCAGGCCGTTGTCCAATTGTTTCACTAAATATTCATTGCGTGTGAAAAGCACAATTGTAGACTATAATTTGGAATTTTAAGTAAAACATTACAGAGTACCATGCAGATACCATTTTACACTATGTAGAAAAATTCAGACTTAACAAAACAACAGATCAGTTAAATCTGGAAATGGAAATCCAAATGGGGAAACCATGTCAAAAGCCACTTTATCAGAGCTCCTAATTATTTAAATTCAACCATCTAAGAAGGAACATATTTGAACTGGATTACTAGAAAAGGGTGGTAATCAACAACACCACCATAGTTTACAAGAAAAAGAAATCAGACAAGGAGTCATACTATTGGAGGTCAGCAACCGATGCCAATAACTCAAAACAAATGTATACGTAACAATGAGAAAATTCAGCTATAAAAAGTTTTATTAGACAAAAAGTTATTCATATGGGAATGAGGCAAAACCAAATAACCTGGAGAAAAAAATCAGTTATAAAGTGCCGTGCATGAAATATCTAAAACTGAGTGAACCCATCTGAGAAATACATCATCTTTGGGTGGACCACCAATCTATTATTATATGGCAAGAAGGAAAGGAAAAATAAAACATTCACATAAAAAGGAGAGAAAAAAATTGATTGATAAACAATTCAATGAAACAATTGAAAAGTACCATAAAAAAGAACATGTATCTATCATACTGGCACAAGATCATAGCCAAAATACCAGGGAGAAAGACAAGAAAGAATGAAAGAATGTAAGGGAAACAAAAGAAAAAAGGATTGAAAGATCAAAGAGAAAAACATCAGAAAGATTAATGAGTTAACATGAACTGCTCAACCTACAGCTTTATCAAGGCAGCAAATGAGAGGAAGACACAAGATGAGGGAACGAATAGAATAGCCCACATTCAAGATTCCATTTAAAAGTGAACCAATTACCTGTATGACATTTCGGTGGTAGAGGTGAGAGAGAAGAGTGACCTCTCTGTTAAACTGCTTCTCCAAACGAGCAGCCAATACTCCATTTTCGTCATCATCAGGTTGCCTAATTACCTTAACAGCAACAGGTTGATCCTTGTAAATGCCATGGTAGAGTCGACTGTGAGCCCCAGATGCAAACCTTAGGCCTAAAAACAACTTCGACAAATCCACCATCCATTCTTGAGCAGTCTCTACAGCTGTAACTCTCCCTCCTCCATGATCAAAGTACTTAGCCCATGAATTTTCCTTTCGATTCTTGGATTTCTTCTCATTGTTTTTAATAGGTGACCATGATTGGAGAGGAGAATTAAATGGAGACAAAGAATCAGATATTTTGGGTGAAAACCAGTTGCTATGACTCTTATCTAGACTATTTCTCCTAGGTCCAGGAGTCGAAGATCTCACTTTCTTCTCGTGTTTGGCTTCTTTAAAGGCATCAGAAAGAATGCTCTGAGGTATAGGGGAGAGAGATCTGGTCTTATTATTCTTCCAGTTGTGCTTGTTTTGACCAAAATCGAACTTAATTTTGCTATTCAAAGGCTGTTTATGTTTAATATCTTTATCTTTTTTCTCTGAAGGTTGCAAGATGCGTTTTGAGTCTTTTTTCTCTGAAGGTTGAGAGATGGGTTTTGAAGTTGCAGGTTCTTTTGTGAATTGACCCAAAAATGGATCAGGTTTAATAATTGGGTAATCGGGTCTCAGGATTGGGAGTGATGCAAACCTAGAAGCATCAAATCTATGACAAACAGTATTGGAATATTTGACCCTTCTTACCCAAGAGCTATTTTCTTCAACCATCTTGTAGAAAGCACTAAACAAATAATAGAAACCCTAAGAAGCAACAGTTTTAGCTAAGAAGATCTCAAAAAGGACCAGAAATGCTTAAGACACTTGAAAATGGAAGAACACAATTCTCCTAAATCTAACAAAGGAAACCCAGTTCAGTGCCAGCTAAGAAACCCTTAAAACACCATAACACCCTAAAAACCATAAAAATATTGCTCCTGAAAATTGAAATCCAGATAAGGAAAACCAATCTCTTTAATCGTGACAAAAGGGAATTCAGTTATTGGGTCCTCGAAAAACCCATCAAAAACCATTGGATCGACAGAAACAGAAACCCCATTTCTGCAAACTTTGATAAACCACCAAATTTTTTCACAAAAGCTTCAAAACCCAGTTTTTCACATTCCTGCAATTAAGGATCTTAACTGAACCCTATAAAAAATATTGGATTCCTGCAATTCTTTAACAACCTTTAAATCACAGCAAGAAGACGCTGATTCCATCTAAGCAAAAAACTCATAGACCGTCCTATCCCAAAACCCATCAAAAACATCAAAAATCCAGACTATAGACCCCAGTTTCACATCCATTAAACCATCTACCAACTTAAATCTCATAGTCACGAAATCTTTCAAACCCTAAAAACCCACCCATGAATCAAAAGGAATGTAAAAAAAAACAACAAAAAATAATCCCAAATAGCCAAATCTTAATCCAAACAAAAGAAAAAGAAAGTAAAAAAGAGAGAGAACTCAATGTTTCTCCACCAATCGGGTGAAAAACCAATCACTTCCACAACCACCATAAAAACGAAAAACAAGAAATAAGAAACAAAAAACAAAACAAAATTATGACTACTCAACCCCAAAGACCAAAAGAACCCACATCATCTAAAACCCAAATAAGAGAGAGAAAGAGATAGAGATGATAGATAGATAGATAGATAGCGAGAGAGAGAGAGAGAGAGTTTAATCTGACATTGACCTGAAATCTATCGGTCCAGAAACACCTAAAACTACAGCTTTTTTTCTCAACAAATCTCGGATCCGAAAGAGAAAGGTGAGCACCTAACGTAGCTCCCTGCACATACCTACGAATTCCGGCGCTCTGGACTATAAAAATATACGAAAATAGGTATAACAAACCTTGTAAATGAGAAAGCCCTGTGCTCTTCTACGCCATGAAAAGCTCTGCAACAGCTTTGCCAAAAAGCAAAGAAAAACAAAACAAATTCTAAGGTTCAATGAATGGGTACGGCTCCGCATTACCGGCCTCCACGTACATATACCGTATACATTATAAACACAGTATGCGGCTCCTCAAATCTGAATTACTCTATATATCCTCTTCTTTTTAATAAATCGCAAGAACACCCAAGTGTCCCTTTCTTTTTAAAGATATTCTTGTTGACTGTAAAAGAGTCTGATATACCCCTGGAGTGAGCCTCATATATCGAGGAGAAATAGGAGGAGAGTGCTTGGGTTGAGGGATATAATAGGAATAAAGGGGTGTTTATGGTATTTTGAGGAACATTGGGGTGGATCTGACGTTTTAGGAGAAGATTGGGGCGTTAGTGGTCATTTTTAGAAATAAAAGTCAAAGGAGGCTGGTGGAATTAAAAAAAGGGGAATGAAGAAATCTGTTTCAAAGATACGATGGACGAAATGAACCTTGGATTTCCGCAAATACTTGCTTCATCCGTACAGTCCGTACGTTAAAGAGTTCCGGAAAAGCCCCTGACAGTTTTTAGGATTATCGGGGAAGATCCTTAGTGGCAAGGGGTAGTGGGATATTTGGTACTTTCCCGAAATAGCGGAATGTAGCCCTGGTACGCCGATCGCTTTTTAGAAAGGATCCAACGGTGTACTATTTTTGAAAGAAAAATGCCCTTTTGGATTTCCATATGATGGAAGATTTAACGGTTACGATCTTCACATAGAGGAGTAATCATCAAGTTATTCAAACTTCATTTATATTTCGTTTCTTTTTTGTTGTCATTGGTTTTCAGTTGCCATTGGTTTATATACGAATAAATTTCCAAATGAAAATGTCGTGTTTTTAGTTTTTCAAAAATTGAAAATTAGATAATTTCAGTTTTTCAAAAACTGATAATTGGAATTAAGTTACGTTTTTTTTTTTTTTGTTGAGAGAGGAAACCTAATTTCGATTTTTGAAAAACCCAATTAAGTTACTTTTCGGTTTTAAATCGAAAAAGCTTATTTTTCGTTTAAATATTTTGGTTTTGAAAATTGAAAAAGCTTATTTTTCGTTTATATATTTTGGTTTTGAAAATCGAAAAATCTTATTTTTTAAAATATTTGGTTTTTTTTTAAGTGAAAAGGAAAGTTCTATTTTTGTAAGAGAAAAATGTTATGAAGTTGAAAATTTGGGTATACATGTAATAACAAAAACTTCGCAGTAATTCCGTAATAATATTAAATATAGTGGATATATGTTATTTTTTCTATTTTTTAATATTTTTATAGGCATATGTAATGGTGAGCAATATGAACATACAAAATTTTAGCTTAATTCAATGTATCAAAAAATAAACTAGTTCAATGCAAAATACGAACTATATAAAACAACTTATATAATTCAAAATTACGTAAATTTCCCACTTGATTTTATGCAAAGAATTTTAAACAAACTTTAATAGAATGATTATTACATTAAAAACAATAGGCCAATTCCATATACATGTAATTAAATAATTTTTTTTTATTTTCACTAGCTTCCATTTTCTAAAAATTAGCCCGTGTCAAAGAAATTATGCCTACCATAAATTGTGAATATCCTTTTCGATGGAAACACCTCCATAGAATTTGGGAAAGGAGCTGAGGTTGTAGTGGTAACACCTTGGCATCTTAATCACGGCCGGCATATTAATCACGGCCTTCTGGCTTCCATTCTCATCACTAACACCACCATACAAATGCCTTCAAAAAGCTAAATCCTAATTTACTTAAAACAAACAGGAGGGCCTCTCTTTCCCACTAAAAAAAACACCTCCATTAAAAAAACTGCACAAAATCTTTTCCATAACAGGATAGTTTTTCTCTATATTCTCATACACAATTATTATCTCCAACCCTTACCACTCTTTATACGGGGCCAAAAGATTACGGGTTCTCGAGGAAGCATTTCAACCGTTCACTACGTGGGGGAAAATCCTATCTGGTCGTACCTTTTGGACCACAAAATTTGAGGATATAACTCCTCAATTGAGCGATCAGCTTAAAAAAGACAGCCAAGTTTTGTACTTGTCTCAAAAAATAATGCTCTCAGACTGAACAAAGATTATCCAATTAATCTAAACTGTCCTTTTTGTATTTTCCTCAAAAAAATAATGCTCTAAGACTGAACAAGGATTATCCAATTAATCTAAACAGTTACATTTAAGTATCAAAAACCAAAATTTTCTTTTCAGAATTTGAGAATAATTTTAATTAAAGATTACATATTATTTTGGAAATAGAGAAAAAACGTATTTTATTTTTGAAATTTAAAGATAATCTCCAACATTTTTTATTTACCTCAAGTTCCATTTTCTTAAAGTGTGTTGTTTTTTTTAAATTTATTTTTTCCTATAAATCAAATCCACCTCAAATCTGGGAAATCTATATTTATTAGCATCACGCACCTGTAAAAAAATGCAAAAGAATAATTTGAAAGAAATAAAACTTACCCAAATGCCCTTGAATCGTGCAGGGTCATTTTGGTCTTTTTATTATTAAACTTTTTGTATTTTTTTGATAATTGCGGATGCCACAACTTTAAGATTATTGAATTTCACAAAAAAAAAAAAAGGAAAAAAAAAAAAGCAATACGCCGTCATAAGCGGGACACAAGTATAGAATATGAAATATATTACACTATTTTCAATTCTAAAAAACTGAAGTAATATTTTCTGTAAATTGCCTATAATTATGGTTTATTTTTTTTACATTAATTTACTTGGTTCGTTTCCATGCAATCACAGTAGGCTTTTATATGGCGTCTGGAGGAGATTTGGTCACTTTTAGTATAAATTTATGCTTTCTACCTCACCCGAGCCGAGTGCTAGAATTCGGTATGAAACTTCTAAATTAAGGGTGTCTAGGAAATTTAATAAGCATCCTGGTCCAATCTCACATTCTGCTATTTTTCTTAGTATTAATAAGCATCCGGGCCCAATCTCGCAGTTTGCTATTTCACACGGTATTAATATTTGGTATGTACCTAACACGTATTTAAATATGAAAAAAGTTTATATAAGGTTGCAACTTTAAAATTGTAGAGTTATATATGCACCTTAAAAATCTATTGGAAACGTCGAGATATATGAATATCAAAAAATAAATAAAATTTTTAAGTCTCAAAAATAGTGCATATTGCAACACAATATCTAGACCGTCTATTTTAAATATTTTCATATGTTTATAAATTTATTTGATTTTAACTATTTTTTAAGTTTAAAATTTTCTAATTAGATATAAAAATAGATTTTTAGATAATTCTAAAAAAAAATTACAACAAAATTATATGTTACGATAAAATTTGGAAGTGTGTCTTAATTGGATTGTTTAAGGTTGCAACCGTATAGAAACCATACACACAGTAAGTATTGGCCCCTTAAAGTAGTTTACTTTGTTCCAATTTGTTTTTTCATAACATTGTTTAAAACTTTAAATTACCAAATTCTTTTATTTGGTGGAGTGCATTTTATCTTCATGAAGCCGAGAACCATGTTTCAAAAACCGGATCGGACATGTCATTTGGCCCTCTTAAAATGCAATCCAAATCGACGATTCAGAGATATGGACTAAGTGAACTCTGGCCCAAGAATTGACCACAAAATATTACATAAATAATTTTAATTAAAAATAAATAAATGGATGGGAGTTAGGTGATTGCATTGATTCAGGTCGTCCGATTTCCTGACAAACTTGTTCAATTTTTTGATGAAGCCGAACAAGTCCATAAGAATCGGTCGGTTTTCCAAATTCCAACTAGGGAAGAGGCTTGTTTACATTGATATCCGATTTGAATCGCCAATTTCTCATCCAGATCGGAAAATTTTGAAACATTGCAGGGAACAAAAGATAACCGCATTACCCCCTAATTTTCAAAATAACGTCCACGGGTATCTTGGTCTCCTGAGGAGAGCCTCTCACGAATTGAATGTCTCTCATTTATATTTTTTATTGTTTGTTAGGTTCTTTGAATCTCTTTTAACCTACATAACGCGTTTCCTGTAATAGGCCACTTTGTTGTTTATTATTTTTAATTTTCTAACACAGTAGTATGTGTAATTTAACATGTATAATGGAGCTTGACACTAGTTATACGACATTTGCCATGGAAAGTAGCCTCAATTTTTTTTATTTGTTTTCTTATGTTCTGCCAAATGTTTGGAAAATTAAATAATAAAACTGCTACATCAAGTCATTGGACTTCCAAAAAATGTGATAAGTGCATCACTAATGGACAAAACACCCTTGTCTTAGTGAGATCCACATATTGTAGGAGATAAGGGACAGTTGTTAGGGACTACCAATCTTATGACATGTATATTCTATTACTGTTATCCTAGTGAGAATGGTCACTTAAGGATATGAGTGTAAGTGGGCTCGGGTAGGCTGGGGCATCGGTAGGTTTGGGCCCGGCATTTTAAGTTAACATGCATTATTACAAACCCAACCAGGCCCGACAGGCCCCACGAAGGTTTCAAAATTCAAACAGGCTTGACATGCCCTACATAGATAACAAAGTAGCCCTATGACTAGATGGCCCGATTTATTCAGAGTGTTTGAAAATAAAATGTTTTATAAAAAGGATTGTATACACTGAGACCATTTACATTTGGTACAAGGAGATCACAATTACTTATAATCATCCGAAGTGAAATCTGATAGCTTGGGTGTATCACAAAATTTGAGAAAATTTATTTTGAACTTTGAGCTTGGTTAGTGGAATAAATGCAATCACTCAATTTCACATCTAACAGTGAAGATTAATTGTGACCAGCTTATACCAAAGGTAAATGGTCACATTGTATACTTTTTCTTTATATAATTAAAGGGGCTCTGTTAGATTTGGTGCTATCCAAAATCACCCATAAAAGAAAAATCTCATATTTTATGGGATTGATTGAGATTAATTTATATTATGTGTAATTGAAATATTTTCATATTATGTGGGATTGAGATATTCTCATATTTTATGAGATTGATATTGATAAGTTTCCTAAAAGAAATAGAAATTCAAAAAGATTAGGAATCTTGGATGTATCTCTTGGTTTATATATATATATATATATATAGGAAGTTTTCTATTTACTATGGACTCCTAATTTTATATATATATTTATGGAATGAAAGTACAGGGAATTTGTATACCCTATTTGGGTAACTATATGGGAATGGTGATTCCTCTAGAGAAAAAGGGAGCTAGAGCCTCATGTGCATAAGATGCAACTCCCTCTTAGAGAGAAGAAAGCTTCATTTTGAAAGAATAATTGTGATGGTGCCTCTTTTAAAGTACCAAAGATTGAGAGCCTTGTTTGTTTCTTGCAGAGAAAATGTTCCATAAAGATTTTGAGTTATTCTCCTTTTAGTTAGAATGAAAGTAAGTTTTTCGTTGCTCTCGCGTCTCTATTCAGTGTTGTTGGTAATGGTTGCCAGAAGTAAAGATAATGAATGAAGAGTTGTTTAAAAGGGTTTTCTCGATTTGGGATTTTTGTTGAGGTTTGTTCCAAAATCTTTGATGTAACTTTTATTGGTATAATAGATTTATGTTTGTCGTGCCCGTGGATGTAGCCCTCTTGGGTGAACCACATAAATCTTTGTATTCTTGTTGTATGTGTTCATACTTTATTTCTCATACTTTATTTGTCAAATATTAACCCATCGATTTCAGAGCTTCCGTGCATAACAAGTGGTATCAGAGCCTGGTTTAGGGTTTTTGGTAAGGCAATAAAAGTTTTGAATGCAAAGTTTGCAGTGGAGAAATTTCATGACATACATTATTTTTCAATAAGAATGATGAAGGAATTTATTTGGCAAAAAATAATTAATTCATGAAGCTATCCAATGGATATTATCATGGTGAACAAATGATTTTGATATCAAAGTGGAGACTGTTGGATTTGGTGCTATCCAAAATCACCCACTTAAGGAAATCCTATATTTTGTGGGATTGATTGAGATTGATCTATGTGAGATTGATAGTGATATTGATAAGTTTCCTAAAAAAAATAGAAATCTAAAAAGATTAAGAATCTTGGATATATCTCTTGATCTTTTGAGATATATGTAATATCTATGGAAAGTTTCATATTTACTATGAACTCCTAATCTTATATATATATATATATATATATATAGAATGAAAGGTACAGATAATTTGTGTGCCCTATTTGAGTCATTATATGGGAATGGTATATATATATATATAGGATGAAAGGTACAGATAATTTGCGTGCCCTATTTGAGTCATTATATGAGAATGGTGGTTCATTTGGAGAGAGAGGGAGTTAGAGCCTCATGTATATAAAATACAATTTCCTCTTGGAGAGAAAAAAGTTTCATTTAAAAATAAACATTGTGATGATTTGTGTGCCCTATTTGAGTCACTATATGTGAATGGTGGTTCATCTGGAGAGAGAGGGAGCTAGAGCCTCATATGCATAAGATACAGTTTCCTCTTGGAAAGAAGAAAGCTTCATTTGGAAAGAAACATTGTGATGATGTCTCTTTTAGACTCTCGAAGATTAAGAGGCTTGTTTGTTTTATGTAGAGAAACTGTTCTCATAGAGATTTTGGGCTATTCCCCTTTTGCTTAGAGAGAAAATAAGTTTTTCGTTGCTCTCGCGTCTCTATCCGGTGTTGTTGGTAATGGTTGCCAGAAGTAAAGAGAATGAATGAAGAGTTGTTTAAAAGAGTTTTCTCGACTTGGGATTTTTGTTGAGGTTTATTCCAAAATCTTTGATGTAACTTTTATTCGTATAGTGGATTTCTGTTTGCCGTGCTTGTAGATATAGCCATCTTGGGTAAACCACGTAGATCTTTGTGTTATTGTTGTATATGTTTCATTCTTTATTTCTCATACTTTATTTGCCAAATATTAACCAATTGAGTTTAGAGCTTCCGCGTACAGCAAGTGGTATCAGAGTACAACAAGAGGTATCAGAGCTTAGTTTAAGGTTTTCGATAAGGCAATAAAGGTTTTGAATGCAAAGTTCGAGATGGAAAATTTTGATGGCAAACACTATATTTTTAGCAAGAATGATAAAAAAATTTATTTGGCAATAGATGAAGAATCCATGAAGCTATCCAATAGATGTTGGCATGGTGAACAAGTGGTTTTGATATCAAGGTGGAGATTGTTGGATTTGGTGCTATCCAAAATCACCCACATAAGGAAATCTCATATTTTGTACGATTGATTGAGATTGATCCATATTATGTGGGATGGACATATTCTCATATCATGTAGGATTGAGATATTCCCATATTTTGTGGGATTGAGATTGATATTTTTCTAAAAAAAATAGAAATCCAAAAAAATTAGAAATCTTGGATATCTCTTCTCTTGGTCTTTTGAG
>NW_006500356.1:2686914-2741192 GCF_000471905.2 Amborella trichopoda | reverse complement strand
AACACTAAAAAAAACTTATTTAAAAAAAGAAGATAATAGTGGGACTATGGAAAAATACAATGCCTTGGTAAAGTGGTTACATGCTCAAGGAATTATTTTCAAAATTAAATAATAATGGTCGTGTTGTGATGATGGGAGATCCATGTTAAAGTAAAGGGGATCACGAGAATTTTGTTTTTGTGACATTTAAAGCATGCGCAATTAATCGCTTTCAGTTTCAATCAAAGAAGAGCTCCATTAATGAGAAGATACTTTTTCCTTTATGCAACGAACCAATGATATGAATAATTAATTTGATTGTATGGTCCTAGCCTTTCCACACAAACACAGGCATTGCATGGAGTATATAACTTGGTCGTTGCCCCACTTTTTCATGTCGGACAAGCGCACGAGGACGCTGTCGGCAATTCGTGGATCATTTACTCCATTGGGTGTTATTACAACATTAGATAAAGGAAAAAGTTTATATAACGATGCAATATTATAATGTAGAACTACGAAGGCACCTTAAAAATCCATTAAAAAAAAGAAGAAGGTAGTTTTAATGTTGAAAAACCCTTTGATTGATCATCTCGAGATGTATGACTATGAAAAATTAAAAGATTTTAAGTCTCAGAAATAGTACATTTTACAACATATTATCTACACTGTCCACTTTCAAAATTTTCATATATTTATAGATCTACTTGATTTTAACCATTTTTGAAATTTAAAATTTTATAATTAGATATAAAAATAGATTTTGAGATAATCCTAAGAAAATTTTACATTAAAATTATATACCATGATAAAATTTGAAGGTGCACCTTACCTCTACAGCTACGGATGCATCCGTATGCCAACTGCACCCTTAAATAAATAAAGGGAAATGGTCTAATGCAACGGTTGTATCAAAAATTTGCACACACGCTATCTTCATCTCAATAATCAATCCCAAAAAAGTAAAAGTTCAATTTGAATCCCAGATATGGTTAAAATGAGTACCCTCCAACAATGAATCTAGACCATTTATTTGGTGAATTTCAATATCTTAACATCTACAAACTCAAAATCATTTTTTTCTTCTTTAACATTGTTCATCCAATGATAATAAAGTCATCTAAAAAAATGGGACAGAAAAAAATCTGTCTTAGGCCTATATCTAAGCATCCTATCAAAATGGACAGTCTATATTATTTGGGCTAAAAAAATGCATTTTAAGTTGTGTTTTCAATTTGTTTTTTTTTTTTTTTGTGATTATTTATAAGAATGAAAATAGTGTTTATTTTCAAATTTGGATCAAACAAATGGCTCTAATATCGTTTTTGAAGATTGTTGCACTATATTACTATACAACCGTTGTATGAAATTACTGTCCTTAATTACATAAAAATATAAAGAAAATATAGAATAAGACTATTTATTTATATAAAGTGGTCACATTAATCTTGACCATTGGATGTGAAATTGGGTGATTGCAATTATTCCATTGACCAAGCTCAAACTTCAAAATAAATTTCTTTGTGAAGATATCAAATTTCACATCAAATGATTGTAAGGAATTGTGACAACTTTGTATTAAAGAAAAATGGTCCCATTGTAATCCCATAAATATATGTTGGGTAAAAAAAGAAAAAGTTATATGTTTGTGGCAGAGAAATTGTACATTTCCTGTCTTTGGGCAAACAGGGGTGGCGATGGGTCGGGGCCGGTTGGACCCAGACCCAACTCAAAAATTTAAAAATTTATTTATTTAACTATGGTTAAAATATTTCATATATTGGGACCCGAAAAATATTACCGGACCCAGACACGGACCCGATCGAACCTGGTCCTGGACCCAAATAGTGTTCGGGTCCAAGATTTGGACCCGGACTCGGTCTGTCGGGTCCAATTTTTGGACCTATAATCGAACTTGGATCGGGTCAACCGTTTGGGTCCCAGGTCAGGTCCAGGTCCATTGCCACCCCTAGAGGCAAATCCCTTCGCGGAGTATTAATATAACCATTTAACTTTGAAGTATTAATATGACCATTTAACTTTGGTACAAAGAGTTCACAATTACTTATAAGTTATAACTATCCTATGTGAAATATGGTATCTTAGGTGTGTCATAAAATTTGAGAAATTTTGTTTTGAACTTTGAGCTTGATCAATGCAATCCCTCCAATTTCACATCTAAGGGTCAAGATTTCGTACCAAATGTGAATGGACTCATTGTATACTTTCCCAAACTAATTTGGGGGATGTGATATGCTCAACGTAATGACCAACCTTGAAGAAAAGAAAGGAAGGAAAAAATAAAGGGGAATTTATTAAAATAGCAAAGAAAGGTACACTATTTAGCATTTTTCACATTTGCAACTATTCCAATTCATAATCGTGTCGCTTTTGATGAGTATTTTAAAATTAAATCAAATTATATGAGTGAAATGCTAAAAGAAGATCCATAGGTATTTTGATAATTTTCCTCAAAAAAAGTTTATTATTTTCAACTGTAAAAGTTTGGGTATACGTTAGCTATGGGATTCAAACCAGATGTTGAGCCGCATTTATCATTCACTAGAGCATCATGTCAAGTGCATGAATTTAAAAAAAAGAAAATAATAACTCATTTAAGTAGTGTTTGAAAAGTAAATTAGGAATCCAACTTGGACTTGAGTGGTTAGTAGTTGACAATAACAAAAATGTATCTCAAGTTTGATTCCTACAACTGACCTACTGAAAAAAATAGATAAAAACATAGATTATAAGAGAGAGGTCAGTTGTTCCATAAGACCGTTCATTTTTGGACGGTCACAATCCCTATGTATTTAAAAATGGTGATTTGTAAATGATCCAAAATTTTTGAGAAACAACACTACCCCTAAGTGAATGTTTTGCCACAAGGAGCAAGTTAGGGGTGTCAATATAGGTCGCGTTCGGTTTGGGGCCGACCTGGAAGTTGTACTAAACCTGGACCCGACCAGCAGGATCCAAAACATGGACCCAGAATCAGACCCGGTTCGGGACCCAATTGCCTCATCTAGCGTACAATTCACTCCCCACCAAGCATGTAAAAAAATATATAGAAGAGAATTTTCTAGTTTAGAGGAGTTGGGTTTAGAATCTAAGAGAAAAAATGGAGAGAGAGAGAGAGAGAGAGAGATTCTTCTTCAAAGGTGTCTGACTTTTCATTATGCTATGAGTTTGTTCAAAGCACGACATTTAGCATATAGAAAAACAAATGCCATGGTTTCGTGATATGTTCTCCCACGGCTCTGCGTTAGAAGGTTTGTGAACCATGAATTTGTGACAGTTTGTTTCCTTGGATAAGATATCATTTTGGAGTTGAACTTTGACCATGACCTGAAGATTTATAATAATTAATATCTGCAGTAATATGGAAGAAAAAATATGCCCTTTATTTTATAGATTAATTTTTCTCTCAAAAGCCTAATTTCAATCTCCATCTCTAAGCAGATGTAATGAATCTATATAATCTCATCTCTGTTTCCGACAAATTCTATCCCTAATTTCTGCCCATTTCCTAGGTTCTCTGTTTAATATTTTGTTTAGATTTTTTTTAAAATTTTTTATATCCTACAAGCAACTTGGGGACCTTAGGGCGAGGACGAGACTGAGTTACGCTTTTTATATTAGGGAATTTATGTATGTCACTCTGAATGGATGGTTGTGATAGCTTGAACCATATCGTCACCAGTAAACCACTAACCATATGATATATATCTAATATCTCAAATTATTTTTTTTTAGTTTTCTCTATAAAATCATATAAACATGAAATTTGGTTTGTCATCATCTCAATGGCTACATCCAATATATATATATATTGGAAATCTTCCCAACACTTATAGGCGAAAATGAACAGTGATTTCGTTTACCCTCATCATCATCAAAAGTTCATCGCACTGTTACAATTGTCTGGTAGTGTTTTATTTTTCATTTTTTTTTACAAATCAAAATGATCTAAAAAATACTTGCATGAGTAAGAAAAAAAATTAGAGGAATTGCCTTTGCATGGATATGATGTTTATTGGCTTTGATTTTTATAATCTTTGTCGGTAATTGGTGTAGAAAATTGTGTTCACTACATTGATCAAAATGATGTTACGGTGGTCCGATTTATTAAAAAAAAAAGGAATGCATGTATATTCAATATACAGGTAACAGTTGCTAAATGTGTAAAATTCAGTTGCTATACAACTTTAGTAAAGCAAATTACTTACGGAACCATTTAGGGGTTTTTATTATCACATGGTCATATTGTTCCCATATATTACGTGCACCTTTGGCCTTTTTTTTTTTTCTAAGTTGTCCTCTTGTCAGGCAATGAAAACACTTCATACGAAGGTAATTCTTTGGGCAATCACCAAGCGTTATCTGATGTTCATATTATTGGACAGCTAGTTATCCACAAAACCCAATAACCCTTCTCTTCCTATCATTTCTATTTTTCTCTCACTCTCTCTTTCCTCTCTATCTCTTTCTAACCTTCGAGTCCTCTCTCTCTATGGAGCAGCCATCCGAAGCCACAACAGTGTACATTTGGCCCGCTAATTAGGTAGGTTTAGCAATACAATCATTTGTGTTTCATTTTTGTTAAATTTTTTTGATGGACTTTTCATCATTTTTTAATGGAGGTTTCCATAATTTTTTATTGGAAAAATATATCCTTATCCCCTATTTTTAACTTCCATATCTCATGAGATCCAAAAATTGAAAATAATACTTGTAAGCAAAAAGTCTATATCTTTTATATCTTACAACCCTTTGGACCCCTTTAACCATAATTTTTGACCCAAACAAATACTAAAATGACACCCTATTCAAACTTCATCTATCTCTCTAAAACTCCATCTCTCTCTCTTCGCTTCTCAGTGAGTTTACCAGCCAAGGGATTTAGCTTGAGCTCAAACACGAGCACACCTTGTTATGTGTGAGAGAGGGATGGAGTTTTAGAAAGAGAGAGATGGAGTTTGGGTTTTAGAGAGAGATGGAGTTTGAGTTTTAGGGAGACAAATGGAGTTTTGAGAGAGAGAGATATAGAGTATGGGTTTTAGAGAGAGTTTTGAGAGAGAGACGATGATGTGAGAGAGAGATGGAGTTTTAGAGTGAGAGAGATACATTCATTTCATAAGTTCTTGAGGTCAATAATACATGGTCAAAAGAGTTTAAGGGGTTGAAAGATAAAAAATGAAGTATTTTTGTTTACAAGTAATATTTTCAATTCTCGATGATGAGATATAAAAGTTAAAAATAAGGGATAATAGGATATTTTCCCTTTTTTATTTTCTAATTGAGCCAATCATCAAGAAAATCTCATATGTATAATATTATCAATAAAATCTCACAAATATGTAATGATTGTACATTAATTTGGAGAAAAATATGATTAATGGTGAATTGGGGTATTGGGGTTCACAAAAACTTATTCATTGGATCATAAAACCACTTTAATGGTAAACTATTTTTACATTTCAATAGGCTTTGCAAGTGGAATGAATTAAGAGCATTTTGGAATAAATTTGAATATTTTTGGTTGCTAGTTGAAGTAGAATAAGAAAGGATGATGGATTGGGGGGTTTTGTGCTTGTTTTACTATTTTTTTTTGGCATGTGAAAAAAATAGAGAGTGGTTGTTGGAAAGAGAGGGCTCGAAAGTTGCATAGAGATAGAGAGGAAATAATGTCCTAATATTGAACAGATACCATCCAATGTTTAGATGATTAAATCTAACTGTTAAAAACTCAAATTTCAATTTTTTTTAGATTAAAAATAGCGGCGATGTTACTCCAAATTCAACGTTTGAAATTAAATGTTTCTGACTATAGACTGAGACGCAAGTTCCACTACTTCATACATAAGAATGGTGAGAACATTTTCATTGCTTTGTTTTGTCTTTCAGTCTCAATAGACCATTTTATGCATTGTATTTTCTTTCGGGAAATTCGTTTTGTTTCTTTTTTTTCTTTTTTTTGCGTGTGTGTTTTTGCTTGTAAGTGTTTGTAGATGAATCCATCTTGGATTAAATTCTCTATTGGGATACTTAGATATAATGGTTTTCAGCTTTCATCATTCTATGCATATATGATCGCCAAGGATGTCGGTTTTGGGAGCACTGTAGGTATTTTTGATCATTTGTCTCAATACATGTATAATTCTTAATTTTATTTTTTTACTCATTTTCTCATAGAAATTCAATATATTTTTTTTTGACTTAAACTCAGCCCTGGCCCAAGTCGAGTGATTGGCTGAGTAGGACTTGGCATGGTAGTGTCATTATTATTCTTCAAGCCTTATACTCGGATAAGTAGTGCACAAGACAAAAAAAGGTTAAAAAAAATATAAAAAACAAGTAAAAAATTTGTTAATAAAATAAAATATCAGAAGTTATAGAATTCATTAGAATGCCATAAAAGTCCAAAAAGTTTTTTATAGAAAGGATAGATTATTGAAGATTTTGATTTATAGCTTGAAATATTCGATAAATAAAAAATAAAAAATAAAAAATCGGAGCATGTTGAGAAAAACTAAAGCCATGTAAATGGTATAGCTCATTTATAACAAAAATTAGGTATCATTGTTAGTCATTTTAAACGGGAGCCAAGTTGGCCCCTGGAACTTGCCTCGCCACGGGCTACTCAGCTGAGTACGAGCGGACACAGCCGAGTCCTAAAACACTATAGAAACTGCTACAACGAATTGATTGGAGTTGTAAAATTTGGTATGAATTGGAAAGGGAGAAGTCATGGATCCAAAAGACAGAGGAACCAAGGGTCCGTTTGGATCTTTGGATTTTTTAATCCTGGAAAAAATCAATCTTGGAATTGAGATTTCTTGAAAATGTCAACTCCCTGTTTGGATGACGTCCGGTAGAAATAAAGAAAATGTAAATTTCGTATTTGGATTGTCTAGACTATCGGTTTTTTGGAAATACAAATTCTCACTCTCTCTAAATATTTTGAGATAGTTTCTCTCTTTAAATTTTTTTCTAGAAATTTAATACACTCTTTCAAAAACTTAAAATTTGAAATAGTTTTTCTCTCTAAAAATTTTATGTACTTTCTCTTTCTAAAATTTGATATAGTTTTTATCTCTAAACTTTTGGTATACTTTCTCTCTCTAAAATTTAAAATTTAATATGGTTTCTCTTTATAAAATTTTTGAGATAGTTTCTCTCTCTAAATAATTTCGGATAGTTGCTCTTTCTAAACAATTTCAGGTAGTCTCTATCTAAAATATGATATAGTTTCTCTCTCTAAAATTTTAAGATACTTTCTCTATCTAAAACTTAAAATTTGAGATAGTTTCTTTTTAAATTTTTTAAGATAGTCTCTCTCTCTAAGAAATTTTAGGTACTTTCTCACTCTAAAATTTGACACTCTAAAATTTTAAGATGCTTCTCTCTCTAAAACTTAAATTTTGAGATAGTTTCTCTCTCTAAAATTTTCATATAGTTTCTCTCTAAAATTTTGACATACTTTCTCTCTCTAAAACTTAAAATTTGAGGTATTTTACTATCTAAAATTTTTCAAATAGTATTTCTCTCTAAAAATTTTAAGTACTCTGGCAATATAAAATTTGTCATAGTTTATCTTTCTAAAGTTTTGATATATTTTCTCTCTCTAAAACTTAAAATTTGAGATAGTTTATCTCTCTAAAATTTTCAAATAATTTCTTTATCTAAAATTTTAAGATATTTTCTCCCTCTAAAAGTTAAAATTTGAGATAGTTTTTCTATCTAATTTTTTTAAAATAATTTATCTCTCTAAATATTTCAAATACTTTCTCTATCTAAAATTTGATATAGTTTCTCTCTCTAAGGTTTTAAGATATTTTTTCTCTCTAAAACTTATAATTTGTGATAGATTCTCTCTCAAAAACTTTTCTGATAGTTTCTCTATCTAAAATTTGATATAGTTTCTAATCTCTAAAATTTTAATATGCTCTTTTTCTAAAACTTAAAATTTGAGATAATTTCTCTCTCAATGTTTTGAGATATTTCTCTTTAAAAAATTTTAAGTAGTTCTTCTATCTAAAATTTAATATTGTTTCTCTCTCTAAAATTTTGAGATATTTTCTCTCTCTAAAATTTAAGATTTGAAATAGTCTCACTCTCTAAAATTTTAATGTGGTCTTTCTAAAAACTTTAAATTTGAGATAGTTTCTCTCTCTAAAAATGTGAGATAGTTTCTCTCACTAAAAAAAATTATATATTTTCTCTTTCTAAAAAACTTTCGTATATTTTTTCTCTCAAAAATTTGATATAAGTTTCATTCTCTAAAATTTTAACTTTTCTCTCTCTAAAATTTTAATATTTTTTTGTTCTTGAGCAAAAAAGTGGATCATTTCCATGAAATGTAAATTTCACCTATTTTGGTGGAATTAAGATTTCTAAAGTTTAGGCTTAAAATGAGTATTCAGGAATGCCATAGAAATCTCAATTCCAATGAAAATGTCAATTCTAAGCTAACCAAACACGATTGACCCAATTTTTTCAGGAAAAATGACTGTTGAAAATTTGAATCCAATGAGCAAAATGGGCCCCAATGGCATCAATGGTGCTATGTTTCTATTTTCTCCAAGCGGAACACCATTTGTTTATACGTTATTCTTTGTTTTGTTTAGGGTTTTCAGTGGGGAAGACAGTCCTACCTGTTTTTTAAGTAGATTAGAAGTTAGCTTTTTGAAAGTATTAATGGGTTGGTTTTAGTGGAAACCACAACAACGTGATAACTAAGATGTGGGGTTGCTACCATGACGACCCAATTCTTTCCCCTCATAAAGGTTAGGTTAATAGGGATTTGGGCCCCTATCATTCGATGAGAATGGAGTCCGAGACTTTATGTGTTATTACGAGAACAACCAAACAAGAAATGTCCATCATTATCAATACTTATTGGCTCATATTGAATTTGATTAGGGATAACAAAGCATCGTCATACCTCACACCTAAATTGGCAACTGTAGTGAGTTGTTGGTTCAAATATATTCTTGCTTGCAATGCAATAGTATGACTTTGGAGGACTTATCACTATAAAAACTTGTATTGAAACTCTGTTGTACATCCTCATAAGTAATTATCAAGCATGGTTAAACCTTTTGTGTTTTATAAGCTCCTTCTTAGTGGAAGACTGTCCCCCTAGGATAGTAGCTTATTGTTACATTATGTAGCTTTTCTATATCCAGTATGGATGTATCATCCACGGTTTAAAAAATCGCGGCGATGCCAATACGGATCGGGAATCATCCTACCCGAACCAGTTCGCACAATATATCGAGAACCGGTCGTATCACCCCCTAGAGTATGCGATTCATAGTTTATTGATGCATAGAGCATGTGAATCAATATTTTTCATTTTTTCTATTTTTTTTTGAATTTTGATATCATTATTTTCTATTTTTTAGGAGAAAATATTTTTTTGAATATTTTTTTTAAGTCATAATATTAACATTTATAAGGTTTTTTTTTTTAAAATAATAATAAGATTTTTTAATTAGGTGATATTGTAATACAAAGTTAACTTTAGTCTTATTTGTATAAAAGTTAAATTTATCATTAGTTATATAGTAAAATAATTATAAAATATAAACTAATAATTCTAATTCCATTGTATAATATTATAGTTAGTTAGGTTATGATAACTTTGAATGAGCAAAGAGAATTAACAATGCTTGATGTGATACTAACTTCAATTTATAAAGTGTATTATTTTTAAATTTTATAATATGGAAGCCATTTTTAGCATTTTTTTAAATCATTTTGATGCAATATTACAATAGTAAATCATAATTAATAATTGTACATACTTCCAAACAGGGAAACAACATCTTAGTAGTCAAGTATTTTTGCAAACAATGAAAGTACATAATATACCACCTCGAATTTTGTTAAAACTTAAAAACTACTACTTTTACAAAAAAGTAGTGATTTTTTAAATTTTTTTGAGGCCAACACTGACCGATCCAACCGATTCTCCAATCCGGATCGCTGATGCATCGATCCAACAAAGTTTTTAGGATAACCGATCCGGGTCACTAATCGATATTTTTAAACCTAAGTATAATCCATCGTTCCTTTCCATTGGTATAATTTTATCGTCATTCCATACTTGGAAATTTTCACCCTTTATCTGATCTCCATGGACTTTGCAATGGTCATGAACTTCCCTTTGCTAGTTTTTTATGTTATAACTTGTAGGAGTTAGTTCTCTCCTTTGGTTCTTCATGTTTCTGATACTTTTTGTTTCGGTTTGTCAGCTCAGTTTATTTCATTGATTTGTGTGCCAAAGAATCTCTTGGTGTCTTGGGACTATACGATGTCTTGTTCTTCTTTTCTACCTTGTTCATGTCGGGCTCACATTATCCATTTGCAGTTTTTTCAAATTTGGCCCTCCAATTTTCCTTACCCTCTGTGTGTGTGCGCGCGTGCATGTGTGTATGTGGATAAATGTATAGGAAATTTGAAAAAACACTTCCTACAAATTTCGACACACGTTCCACCATTATGAGAGGAGAAATTTCTTGTGGCTATGTCACAAGGATAGGCACATATTTTAGATACTCTGGAGGAGGAGAAAATTTATGGTTTTTTTAATGGAGTTGGATTTGCCATTCTCATTACAGTTTACTTCGATGTCCCACAATTCAGTGTAAACCATTTTTGCTTTTAATTTTTACTGCTTGAAACCTATAAAATAGAATTTTTTTTGTCTGAAGTGATATTGGCAATTTGGAAAGTGGGTAAAGGCTAAGCAGATCATTGAAGCCTTATCGTTGTCTGGCAGTACTGTCACCAATTGCTAATGAATACATTGTGTCTTGGAAAGTGTCATAGTTTGGAATACCTTACTGAGGATGGGGTGCATCTCTCATGAGTACTAGATGCATGAATTGAGGTACGTATTGCAATGAAACTCACTTGAAGTAGGCATCGAAACCATGGAAAATCGAAAATTGCTTGCTTTGTATATGCATTTGAGATTTTTGTCATTTTGTAATTATTATTATCGTCATCTAAGCTTTATCCCAACTATTTGGGGTCAGCTACATGAATCATGCTCCACCATTCTGTTCATAGGTCTAGGACTCATGACAGGATTTGACAAAATTTTGCACTGACTACCTTACCATTTCATAGTAAAAAATCAAAATTTTAAAAGATGTCAACAAGGAGTAGTGGGTCAAGTAAATAAAAAAAAGGTAATGACCATAGTTTAAACTAACAAGAAGTCAAGACCCTATATTGTCAATGTTTTTCTTTTGATACTTTTGTCCTTTCTACTGTCAATGGCATTATTTGGTCTTTTTCCTTTTATATCAGATGTAATCGTTGGACTCTAGTGGTTTGGAGTCTGGACTGCCATATGTTAATACGACATCAATGCTAGACTCTGTTTTGTTGCATTTACAGTGACGTAAACGTTATGTTGTTTTTCTTCTTGGTTATTGTTTCTAGTTGTTTTGATAATACAAAAGAATTGCTCCATGGATTGGGAGTCCTAAGGTTCAAGTATAATAGAGTTCCGAAGTCATGAGCTTTCTTGGGGTTCTAATGGGGATAATTATAGCTGCATGCTGAATTTATGAACAATATATATAATTATTTGAATCGGGAATTTGGTATTAACTTAGTGCCACCGATAAGATGTTTCGAATGTTAAGATGAATAATTTATTTGATGACATAAACTTTCATCAAATAATTATAAGATGAACAATTTATATAATTATTTGAATCGGGAATTTGGTGTTAACTTAGTGCTTTACCTTGTGGGGTCCAGCCCCATAGAAGAAACTAATAAAATAAAAAGGGTTAGAGAGAGAGTTTTTTTAGAGAGAGAATAAAAACAGGAGTCTTAATTGGGGCTTTGGTTTTGAGACTCTTGCCAACAAAAAAATAGGGTTTTTATGAAGGCTCTTGGAGTGAAGAAAGTGTAGGTCTGTCGCAAAGTTTGTGTCACGATTTTAGATCATTGCAGATGTCATTTTCTGCTATCTCTAACGCTCGACTCTCAGCGGAAAAACCAGAACTGCTGGTGTGCTGTCCG
The DNA here is from genome assembly GCF_000471905.2 of Amborella trichopoda. The sequence continues at coordinate 2,729,162 of NW_006500356.1, read as the reverse complement.
GTTGCTTCTCCAAGCCACTGGAAGACCATCTTTGAGGTCTTTTGAGGTGGGAAAGAGATGGCCTTGTTAGTGCTTGTTGTTATTCTCTCTCATTTGATTGTAAGCCTCAAGTTTTGGGCAAACAAACTTGAGCAGAAACTCATATTGCAATACTCATTTGATTTTAGTGGATTTTTCTCTTTGATTTACCTCATAGTTTTTCTCTTCATATTGAAGGGTTTTCTACGTTAAATCTTGTGTTTTGTTTATGCTTGGTGGTATTTTCCCTTTTTGTGATTTGTGATTTCTATTTTTCTTGAGACTTAGCAAATTGCTCATTTTCGGTATTTGCACAAATATATATTGTGGAATGTTTTTACCTTTGATTCACACATGGAAAGAAATGGCATTGCTTCTTAACAATTAGGTCATCGTACTATATTTCTACATCATTCTATTCTCTTCCATGTTATGTTGACATATTTTTCACTTCATTCTTCTTTTGACATTTCTACTTACATTGCATTTTCTCAGTGCATTTCACCTATACTGATCTACAACTTTTACCTTTTCTTCCTTGTTCTCATTTTGTATTTGTTTATTTACAATCTCATTTGTATATCTTGTATGCTTCCTTTTTCTTTTTGGATAAAAGTATGGTTCTTTTATTCTCTTTTTGAGAAAAACTGTTCATATTGATTCACCTTTGGCTTTCTTGACTTTTTCTTTTAGGTTGTCTCGGTTACTACTTGGTTTTCTTTTTTTTAGTAACTGTTATAAAATTTTATTAATGTTTACTGAAATGGAATTACATCATCAGTTGGAATAGTCTCCGGTAATAGAGCTCCCCCTTTTGCTGAGGCATCAACCATATCATTGGCTTCCTTAAAGACATGTAAAAAAGATGTGAACAAAGAACTAGCTAGGTCTAGCACATGCAACAAAACTGTTTGCAGCTCTCAAGGGACCTTTTGTTCACCTGTACACCACTTAATTGTCCCCTTCTCTCACAAGTACTCCTTAAGTTTCTTGATGCAAAAATTTTCAATCCATGAAGAAGAGTAAAAAACTCCAAACTTATTTGCAATTGACTCACCCAAAGGCCCAGCATAAGAGAAAATTACATTCCCTTCTAAGTTTCGCACAACTCCACCAAACCATCAAATTCCGGGGTTTCCAAATGAACTACCATCAAACTTACATACACCTTAGACAGATTCGACCCCTCTTTTACCACAGCTAACCAAAGCCATAACGAATGAAAAATTCTCTCAACCACCCTCTCAAACGTTCAGAAAATCCTTCAAAAAAACTCTCAAATTTCTTTCTTTCCACACGTCCCAAATCGCTGCCGCACTTGCAATTTGCCATATTAATTCCCCAGTATGAGGCAAACCATGAAACAATAGTTGAGAAATAATCCCAAAGGCATTTTGAGGAAGCACTAGGCTCAAACCTAATTGAGAGAAAAACCAATACTAAATTCTAGAGATAAAAGTGCAGTCAGTCAAGAAATAAGTGAGCACCTGATTCAACCTCGTTTTTACATATTAGGCAAATATTTGGCAATATCTTTTCTTTTTTGATAAGATTATCAACTGTCAGAACTCTATTTTGGTAATTTTTTATCACAAGAAATTTTTTTATTATTTATATCATGTGCGCCCGATTGATGTTTTATGCATGCCCAAATTTTGCTTCAAAATGAAATTTTAAAAATAAGATACTCTGAGTTATATCTGATGCTCAAGAGGCAACTTATAACACTGTCTTGTAACATTGTGATGCAAGCCATCTCAATCATCTACTCATATATCATGATTGAGATCATGGGTCACATATATTATATACAATCATAGGTCACAAATATTATATACGTGGGTTGGAGTCACATAGCAAGCTTTCCCATTAAATTTTTGAAAAAGATTAAATTACGGGTCAATGTTCATCTTTTACCTTCTCTCCAAATATTTATCGTTCCCTTGTTTACAAAAAAAATAGATTTTGTATAAGGGTGTGGTTTACGCAAGGTGCTTACCTACCTTAAACAATCGAAGCCCCACCACTGATCTTGTCGGAAGATACAATTTCGGAGTCGGAAAATACTGGCGATGGCTTGAAAATATGTTTGTACTCCAAACTATGAAACTTAAATTCCAAAACGGGTTTGGATCAAGCAGATCGATAAATATTTAAAAGTCTTGAAAGTAGATTGTCGAGATAATATATCACAAGATGTACTATTTTTAGAACTTGAATTATTATTATTTTTGTCAGATCTGTTGAGGTAATAAATTTGAAGGTTTTCCAACATCAAAATAACCTTTCCTTATTAGTTTTAATAGTAATAAATTTGAAGGTTTTCCAACATCAAAATAACCTTTCCTTATTAGTTTTAATGGTGCACTTTCCATAGGAAACTATCAAGCTCTTGTTATATATATAATAAAAGTTTTTTTTTTTTTTTTTTCATGTCGATGCATCTTGATGTTGAGATGATCAATTTGAGAATATTTAGGCATCAAAACTAGTGAAATTTTTTAGATGCACTCTAATTTGATTGTTTAGAGCCTCGGCTCAATATAAATCTTTTCTATATTTAAAAGCGGTGTCCTAAAACCTAGAATTAGGTTTTAGGTCGCCCATCTACCCTACAGGTTTGATTGAACTTGATCGTTTCAAAATTGAAAAAGATACAAAAACAATATTGGGCAATTCAAGGTGGGGGGACCTAGATCGCCTACCTACCATATTTCCAGATTTATGATTTCCAATCTGAATTGTCGGGTTCTAAGCACCTTATAAATTTCGAATTAAAGCAAGTTAAAACACCTTAATTTCCCCCGAAGTGACCGACTGTTTTCAAGTTCCAATGATGGAAGTGCTCATTTTACGTTCCTTAATAACCTTCCCTTTCCTTTTTTTATTGTACGTTTGGAAATTTATTTCTCTGGCGAAATATTGAAAAATCTAAATGTGGGTCGGATTCGAATCTAACCGGACAACCTGGGTGTCAACGGTTTCGATCTGTTTTCCACTGCAACATCAGCCCTGCTTGCAAGGTAACCTCTAAAATGCCAAAAGATTTCATACTTCCACCGGAGTAAATTGTCCATTTACTCTCTCGGGTAAAACCCAATCTAGAGTAAGGATGGCTATGGCCCGGGCCAGCCGTGGCCCTAACCGGACCCTTGTCCCTATATGCCGGGCCCAGGTCTGTGCCTAGCCTTGTTAGGGCCAGGCTGGGTTGGGCCAACAACAAAAGAAGAAAAAATCAAATAAAAATTGGACTTAAGCCTTGCACAGGGCCTCAATTCGTGCTCCATGCCCTACTTTTTTGGGCGTTGAACTGGGCTGTCCTATTGCCTGCCCTAATCTAGAGGTAACTTTAAGACATCAAATTTTGGAGGTGCAACCTATTCAATTCATAGACTAACTTCAATAAAAGAAAATAATTTCAAATTGCACTATCTATGCACGAGAACAAATAATATCTTAAGATTGAACATAGACTACCCAATTTTTAAAGGGGCAGATCTAAAACTCAAAATGCAATTTTTTGTCTTTTGACAATAATCACCAAGAGATTCTTAAGTGGTTTTTAAATTTTAAAATTGAAAAAATCCTCCCAAATAGGTCACCTGAACAAGGAAGTAGAAGTATAATTTGCTCTACAGCACATAGTATATGTTCTCAGTTGTAAATCTTATTCTCTCCTCCATTTCCAAATTCCCCACTCAGCACATAGTATATGTTCTCAGTTGTAAATCTTATTCTCTCCTCCATTTCCAAATTCCCCACTCACTTAAAAATATAGGAAAAAGTTTATATAGAGCTGGGATCTAAACAATTAAATTAGAGCTCACATCAAAAATTTCACTAGAAAAGGTTGTTTTGATGCTCAAATATCCTCAAATTGATCATCTCGACATCAAGATGCATGAATATGAGAAAAAAAATGAGTTTCAAGTTTCAGAAATAGTGCATTTTGTAATGCATTTTTTGATCATCAATTTTCAAGAATTTTTAGTTTTCATAGATTTTCTCAATGTACACTATTTTTGAAGGTTTATATTTTATAATTAGTGATAAAAATATATTTTAAGGCTCACAAAGAGTTCCGATGGTATTGAAACCACACTTCTTGACACTATTTGAAGGTGGGTTTTATTTTGATTGTTTACTCTATACAAATCGCACCCTTTTTAAAGGGCCATATCTAAAAGTTTGAAAACTCAAAATACAATTTTTTTTTCTTTTCTGACAATAATCACCTAGAGATCTTTAACTGGTTGTCAAAATTTCAAATTGAACAAAAATCCTCCTAAATAGGTCATATGAACAAGGGAGCAGATATATAATTTGCTCCAGCAGCGCACACTATACGTGCTCAATTAGGAATCTTATTCTCTCCATTTCCAAATTGCCCACTCACTAAAAAATAAATGCCAACGTATTTCCCCCTAATTATCCATCTTGCCACTTCCAAAGGACGTGCTCCATGGTACGTGGCCTCTAAAGACAGTTATGCAGAGTATAACGCCAATTTATTACATTCTAGAAATTCAATTTATTTTCGTTCTTAATTAGTGTGTAAATAATCTCTGGAAATTCAAGAGAAAGTTGGAACTTTACCAATTTATCGCTTCACATTACGCCCTTACAGCAACAGCACAACGCAAATCCAAAATCTATTAGTAAGGATAAGAGCGTAATTTTAGATTACAGGGTAGGGGATTTGGTCATTTCATCCGAAATTAAAATCTTTAATTTCTGATTGATTTTCTTAGCTAGATCCAGCCTGTATAAATTTCAGTGCAAACCCACGTTCGTTCTTGCTTCTTTGACTTGGTGGTTGAAACTTGAAAAAGTCTCCTTAAAAAGAAGTAATGACCTTTGTTCAATTAAATTAAATTGCACTCCTATTTTTTCTTCCACTGTAGAAATATATTCCTTTTTTTCAGTTTCTGAGTTCACTTATGAGATCGAACAAAACCCATTTCGATTTTGGGTACCTGTTCTGTTTCATGGCGACCCAAGTTATCATCTTTCAGTTAGTTTTGCATTGACTGTGTTAAACCCAGTGGTAGATTGCAAAATAGAGTGTATTGGTAAACTTGGTCCAGTTGGGTTTCGTTGGTGGTCTGTATTTGTGGTTGTGGGCTCTGGGATTTTTTTTGCCAAAAAAAGGCAACAATGGCGGCATCTAGAAGATAAGACTTGATGTAAGTCAGCTATGGACAGGATGACATCCTCTGTGTTTGCTTGAAGACAGCTCTTATACAGGTAGATATCAATATATAATCCTCTAATTTACATTTCAAAAAAGAAAAAGAACAAAGATAATCCTTTAATCATCTAAAGCGATTCTTAAGTGTTTCATGCCCATTTCCCCTTTTTAATCTTATTATTTTTCCACTTCCCTTTCCTTTTTATAATCGATATTTAATTTTGTAAAGATGGGTTTTGCATAAAAAAACTGTATAAGAATGACTCAAGCTGATCTGGGTTAGTCCTGTTCTGCTTCTGTTCTGTGTCCTTTGCTTTCTTCTTTTTTCTCTTTTACTATTTTAGCCTTTCGACTTTATATTTATAATTGATTTTTGAGATGGGTTTTCATTTGGAGTTTTATAAGAGTTGGAAAAAGCTGACTTGGGGCAGTGGGTCTGCTTGTTCTCATGCATCATGGAGTTTTATTTCTGGGATTTGTTCTGGAAAAGAAAACTTGGTTGATTTTATTCATACCGTAAAATCTAGTGGATATAGATCATTCAGGGTTTAGCATTTATGGATTCATTCTCTTGTCGTGCATCTATGGTACTTGCTAAATTTTCAGAGTAATGCTCTGAAAGCTCGTTCTTTTGGGCTTGAAACGGGTATTTCTGATGATGACTTAGGCTTCTTTGTAGGTTTTATCTACTGGGTTGACTTGTTTAGGAGAAAGGAACAATTTGGCTTTTGGAGAAAGAGGTGATTCGGTGGAAACAAATTGAAAAATTGGTTCAGAGCTAATTTGGAAGTGAAAGCATTGGGCTGGAGATATATTTACAGCCAACTGATGTTTCGAGATGGAATGTTATTGGCTTTGAAGAAGTTTTCGGTGTTCCTTTTGAGGTTACATTGTCTGGTTTAGGAATCAGACATACATAGAAAAGAAAAGTAAGAGAGAATTTCGAATTTGGGTAATGCCCCATACGAGGCTTGTTTTCGTAGTATTAGACACTACTACACTGTGTCTTATTCTCTTACTGATCCTTTTTGGGTTCCTCTGTCTTCTGTATGTGATTTACTTCCATTCTAAGACTCTAAGTGAGGGGTATATCCAGTTACGCAGCTTTAATGCACATTGGGTTATCCGAGTCATCCTTATACTCTTTGCTATTTTTTGGGGACTGTTCGAGACCTCACGTATTAGTTTATTGAAAACCACGGGTTGGGTTCTTCCATTTCTAAGTTTAAGATGGCAAGAGAAATTGTGTGAGCTTTACATTGTCGGGAATCTGGGTCTCACAGAGCCAATCTTATTGCTCATATTGGCTGGCCTGGTTCAAGGTTCACTTTGGCAAAGTCGGCCTCATCGACGGAACAGGAGGTTGATTGGTCACACTCTTCTATTTTGCTTTCCAGTTCTTATTTTACAGCTCTATTGTGTTATAATTTTCCCCAGTCTTTGCAAGAATTTGGGAGATGATAGTGGAAATATTGGAGCAAAAGCTTGTAAATACTTTACAAAGCCATATCTGAAGGAAGGGAACATCGTGAGTTGTATCTATCCTCTGTCTGCCACAGTTGTACTTGGGGTGTTTGATTTCTTGTTCATCTGCTATTTTGTGCATATAGGAGTGAGAGTGATTTCACTGGCCATCAATAAGGGCCTCCAAAAGAGAGTTCGTTTCTTGGTATTCTCAGTTGTGGGGTTGCTTCCTTTGAGAGTTGCTCTTCTTGTGCTTTCAGGTTATTCTTTGCTAGGGCTTGGTTTATTTGAAGTTCTTGTGATGTTTGCATTCATAGCAATGCTTTTCTTATTGGTGGCTGGCATTTGTGTTCTCGTTTATCTGCCTGTTTCTGATTCACTGGCAGTAAGGGGGCTATGTACAGTGAGCAGTATTTGGTATTTGGAAAGAATTATGGCACCAATGGACTCTCTTAATAGGAATCTCTCGAGTATTGGTAGTGCTGATGATTCCTTCATTGTTGGGCAGCAGAGTCTTCTCGATGCAACTGAAAGTGGAACTAGTGAGAGAAAAGCTGCCGACTTTCACAAAGCAAACTTATTGGTTCCCATTCAAAATGATCATACCAGTTAAAAACACGAGCCATGTCAATCCATTCTAGTTTGTGGTGTCAGTTGGAGCATGCAAGTGGAGATTTATTATAGTTCCTTACGGTTTTAATGATATCTAATTTCCTCAATAGGGAAGTTAAAGTGAGCAACCTTTTCTCTGCCAAACTTGCTCCTCCTCCAATTTCTCCTGCTAAACTTGGAGTATGCCATGGGCCATTGTGCTGTGCAGCATGATGTTGTGGCTTCATGTGTGAATGACTTATCCTTGTTTTGTATTTGAGGCAAATTCATAGATGCAAAGAATAAGCCAATGAGTTACTCGAGCTTTGACGATGTTGATTTGTTTTGTATGTAATCAGCCCTTAATCATGTGAAGAGAGGTTTAAGTGATAAGTTTTGTTGTGTTGCACAAAGATGATTGTCTTCTGTGCAGGTGTATTAGAGTTGATAGGTTTTTGTGTGTTCATAGCTGATAAGTTCTATTATGCTTCACGAAGATGATTGTCTTTGTACAGCCCCATCCCCGCTTAATTGATAAGTTTATAGTGTTTTGTGATGGTTCTCATCTTTTGCTGGTTTATTTCTTTGTCCTTAAAGTATAATTGATTTCACCAGCCATTTCTATAAAATAATCCAATAAGTGATTTCATTTTGGATTTCACAGCAAGTTGGCAATATTGATTTGGAGTTGTTTCTACTTGCTGTTTACCGAAATGTGTTATGCTCATCAGTACTATGTGATGGGTTGATAAAAGTTAAAGCTTGATATGTTATTCTGAAATTCGAAACCCCTTATGTTGCTTATAGAATGTACTAGCAGCCTTTAAATGATACATTTGAAAATCAGTATAAATTTCATATTGCATTGTAATCTGATAATACTTGTGTTGTCCTTCTTATACAGTTTGCAGAAACTATTTTTTTCATTTTCAATTTTACCGTTTCTTGCTGCGTTTCTTCTTGGGTTTCTTTTAATGATGTTGGCAAGGTGGACAATTGAGTTTTTAGTTAGGTGAAGGGTTTTCAATTGGCATTCTCGCATTCCCATAATCTCTAAATTATGACACCAAACCCCCATAAGAATTAGTTAGGAAGGTTGACGGTGAGAATGTTTTTATTATTGGCTCATAATCTATAATAGGGGCATCGCTTAGCCTGGCATAATTTTGGGGTTTCCTTTATTGATGTTGGCAAAACACATGTACCTATCCTGGCCTAAATGGCAATTTCTTGTCTTTGTATTCCTTGGACCGCTTGCTTCGTGATAGAATGTGGTGTTTATTCTATGAACTATGATACTTGGTTGTCATGGTTTCATCTATATTTCTTCTCTCATGTGAAAAGGTATTCTTTTGAATATTGAATTTGCAGGGAGTTCATTCTTTCAGGCAACGTTTGGGATACATAGTTCTTCTCTTTTTTTTGGGTTAAATGGGTGGGTTTGGAGCAATTACTATTGGGATACATATGTTTTCTATTTTTTTGGTTAAATGGGTGGGTTTGGAGCAATTGCTATAATGTTAATATCTTGATGGCAAGTCCTGTTGTATGTGGTCAGTCACACATATCTGGGGTACATGTGAACAGATACATAGGTTAACATGTACATATGTTTGTGGTTAAATGGGTGTGTTTGGGAGCAATTACTATAATGTTATCGTGTTGATGGAAAGTCCTGTTGTAAGTGGTCACACATATCTGGGGTACATGTGAACAGATAAATATTGAACATAATCAAGGAGAAGCAGCAGTTTGTTGATAGGGGTCCAAAATGATGAATGCCGCAGTTTCCCCTTGCAAGGTTTCTGTCTCTACTATTATTAGAAATTCCAATTTCTTTTTAAACCCCATTTAGAGTTTGTTGCGTGGAATTTATTTGTTTTGCATGCATGAAAACAGGGAGTAATAATGTATTCAATTCCAGGCATCACAATGTGCATTAGGCAAGGTTAAAGGCACAAACTTTGGTCCAAGAAAGAGCATAGTATCAAAGATGGAGCTCACTTTGACAAGACCAGATGATTGGCATCTACACCTTCGTGATGGTGGCCTATTGGAGGCTGTTCTCCCTCATAGGTAGGTTTTCCTTTAGCGAGCATATTATTCATTGTGAACTTGTGGTAAGTAATCTCTGTTGACTAATACAGAGACTTTAGTGTATGCTCATTGCAATGCTAAATAAGTTAACTTGTTTAACATTGCTTTCAAAAAAGAAAGCTAAATAACCAAACACAAAGTGGTTGTTTCTTTCTCTAAATGAAGTTCCTTTTACTACAGTGCAAACCAGTTTGGGAGGGCAATTGTGATGCCAAATCTGAAACCCCCAGTCACTACTACAGCTGCTGCTGTTGCTTATCGAGAAACCATAGTAAAAGCACTTCCCTCAAGATGTAATTTTGAACCCCTTATGACTCTTTACCTGACAGATAGCACAAAGCCTGATGAGATCAAGCTGGCCAGTAAGTTAAATTCCAACTTAATTGTGCTATATTTAGTAGTAGATATAGTTTATGTATCTGATGATCAGAAGTTTTCTCATTGAACTGTTGAATGTGTTAGTTCCTAACAATTGCATGGTAATTTAGCTATTCTTTGTCGCCACTTCCAGTGAAAAAACAATGGCTCGACTGTTGTGAAAATTGAATTAACGTTGGTGTTTGAAGCCCTGAAATTGCAACTGTACATGTGTTTTGAACAAAATTGAGGGGAAATAAGGCCATATGAATACATACATCCATGCATATATACATTTGTACATACTCACATGCGTGTATGTCAGGCTTGGGCTTGATTTGTTAAGGTATTGATGATTGCAACACTACTTCTGTTCAAGACTTCAAGTCCTACTGCTGACCTATCAAAAGAAAAAAATAAATGAATACATGCTTTCATGTATACATAATTATACCTACATATGGACATACATTATAGACTCAAAGATACAGAGACATTGATACTCAGACGTGCACTTCTACTTTGGTTACGGTCTTAATAGCATGTGTATTGGTCTAGTTCTACGTCAGAACGCCCCAAAAATCCTCGCTTGAAATTCCTAGAGTTCTTTAAAATCTTGTTCATCCCAAATCTGATGTGATTCTTGATAATAATCATTCAATGATCGTCATAATGGTTGTTTCTTCTTTCTATTTTTTTTTTTGGGGCTTAACTGCCCCCCCCAACACCCAAAAAAAAAAAAAAAGAAAACAATGTGATGACCTTGCATAGTCATTCTTTGGTAGTTTTCAGCTTGTATAACCATACAATTGTGGCCCAGGATCTTTCAACTTATTTAGAGCCAATAATCTAGTCTATATCTTGGCATCATCCTGATCCCATTCTTATCAATGTACAGTAATCTGACAAATTGCTTTGTCACTTAGTAGCTGTCCCAGCTATTTGCTAGCCAAAATCTCTTCCAGATACAAGATCAGTGTTTTAAAAAGCGGACCACCCAGCTCCTGGGCGGCCGCCGAGGCAATCCAGAAGGCCTGGGCCGCCAAATTAGGCAGATATCCCTGGGTGCCCACCTAGGCACCTGCCTGAACCTGTCTAAGGCCTATGCCCCACCCAATGGCGGAAATGTGGCTCCTTGAGGGTATTTTTAAGTCTTTTTTTAATTCTAAAGGGGCAAAATTGTGGGTTTTAGGTTCATTTGAAACTTAAAACCCATTAGAGGCTATTTTAGAGAGAGAAAACCCCAAAAAAGGAAAATTTTTCTACTGGGCTGTCTAGGTTTTGGGCGCCCACCTAGGCAGCCGCCTAAGCGCTGGGCAGCTTGGACCCCCCCGACTGCCTAGGTGCCGTCTAGTGCTTTTTGAAACACTGTACAAGATGTTGAACAGCCATAATGTTTGTATCATTTGAATTGAAGGATATCTGCATTAATAGGGTTAGCACATAGTTGTCGGGTGCAGGTAAGCTCTCGGGAACGGGAGCTGGCTTGGGTTCGTAGAACCGTGGATTGTTGGAAGCTCCTTGTGGTTAGGATGGTCGCCCGTACAATCCTATGTCAAGGGAGCACCTTCCTTGTCAGAGGGAAGTGCGATTCCATGAGGTAGGATCTCAATAGTTAGTTTTAAGGGATCATGGATGATGTGTGGGTTCACAGTATCATAGGGCACAAACCTGAATAAGTGCTTATGAATAAGTGCCAAATAGAGAAAACATCATATGCACTGCATCATACACTTTAGAACTGTGGTTCAAACCTGCTGGGAAAGAGGATCACAATATAGGGATCCACGTTCTTGGTTGCTCTAACTTTTTCATTGTAACATTAAAAAAGAAGGCTTTTGGATTCTCTCCTCTCCCTCCCATCTATTTTAGAAGGGATCTTTGTACTCTGAGCTATCCAAGTACGAATAGTCACTCTCCCCCCATTCTTCTCTCTACTTTCAAGTTCATTGTACTCAGTGACCGTATACTTATATATATATATCAGTTAACATTCTAAAAAAAAATATAGGGATCCACGTTCCATCCAAGATCCCTAGCTGGAATCATCGGATCAAGGTTCTGGAGCAGGTCTTTGACCTTGCCTAGAGGTTCCAGCAACTATGGGTATCACTTGTTAATATTGGAGAAAGTTGCAAGAATCACAGCGAAGCAAACTTCCTTGCTTTAACTGAATTCTACCGAGCCCAATCTGAAATTGTTAAAATTAATCTGTGACGTTGAGAGCCAGGTTTCAACAGCACTACTGCGGGTCAAATTTAGAAAGTACAGCTCAGAGCGTGCTTCGTTCTCATCATTTGATCCCTCCTATATCATACTAATGTCATTTAAATGTTATGTATCAGTCCTAGATGTTTAACCAAATGGCCATATTTGTTTGCATTTATTTCAAATGATAGTTATTTAGTGAAATTGGAACCAAACTTCTAGAAATGTCGCTGAATGTAGCGGCTTGATTTGGCAGGGGAGAGTGGGATCGTCTTTGCTGTGAAGTTGTATCCTGCTGGAGCCACTACAAATTCTCAAGGTGGCGTGACTGACCTCTTTGGTAAATGCATGCCTGTTCTTGAGAAAATGATTGAGCACAATATGCCTTTGCTGGTAATTTTCTTCTATTATGTGATAGAGATGTGAATATCATTGATGAGTTCTGTTACGTAATGAATTTCAGAAGGTTGCTCTCTTGCTTAGTTGGGATAAAGCTCTGATGAAGATAATAATGGTTGCTCTCTTGATTATACTCATGCTACAGTTAAATTTTCTGAATTTTTTCCTTTTTTGATGCTGCAATACTCTTGAGGAAATTGACAGAGTTGGCCATGGGGCAAATAGGAACAAAGATCAAGTATGCCTTGATGTTTTATTGAGGGAACATTAGTGCCATTTTGCAATTGACCCTGATTTTTCCCTTACTAAGTTTCCCCAGCACAGTTTCTGTGTGTGAAGATGCCAAAATGAATGAATGTCAACATCCCCCCTATCCCCACCAAAAAAAAAAAAGAGCTGCCAAAATAAATGTTGAATTCTCTATTTTTTATTCATACTTATTTTGAGGGGGAGTGTGTTAAGTACAACAGACTTTTGCACAGTTCCTTCTGTTACAATTACAATTAACTCGCCACACAACAGGATAATCAGTATAACCCCTGTTGAAGTGACAGGATTATTTATTTTTTAAAAATATATTTTCCTTGCTAATCAGAAAGGGAAACTGTTGCTTTTATTTGAACTATCCAATTCAATATGGTTGTGGCTTAGATATTCTTTCTGTAGCATCCATTCACTTCCTTGTGACAACGAATTGTAACTCCCAGCACTAGAGTGCTCTCTCTCTCACTCTCTATAAGATATTTAAAATTTTACTTTCTTTTTTATGGCCGTTATTATAGGTCCATGGAGAAGTTACAGATCCTGAGGCTGACGTTTTCGATCGTGAAAAGCTCTTTATTGATGAGATTTTAAGGCCGTTGATCCAGAAGCTTCCGCGGCTGAAGGTAGTAATGGAGCACATTACGACCCTTGATGCCGTCAGGTTCATAGAGTCGTGTTCTGAAGGTATGCTATGTTCTATTCAGTGAGTGTTCTATATATGTGTAAAGAAACAGTTTTTTGTGAGGGTTTTGTTATATTTGGATGTGTTTTCAGGGCTTGTTGCTGCTACTGTGACACCGCAGCATCTTCTTCTCAACAGGAATGCATTGTTTCAAGGTGGATTACAGCCGCACAATTATTGCCTCCCAGTTCTCAAGAGAGAGATACATAGTACGTATTTATCTGTTTTACCATGTCAGATCTCATATCAAGATGGTAAATTTGCAAGTGACATATCTTTAATTGTTTACATAAAACCTTAGAGATCCTATTGAAATATCAAATATTTTGCTTGTATACTTTTGATCAATATAACATATGTCCAGTATTCTTTATGGAAGCCAATTTTAGAATTCATAGGTATGACTCAAAGGTGATTTCGAAATATCAAATATTTAGCTTGAAATAGAGTGCCTAAGGTAAGATGAGTTTTTATTGTTACAGTAGCAAATTTTACGAGTTGTAGGTCAGTTTTTATTGTTACAGTATGCTTACTTGCCTTAGAAAATCTAGTGAAGATCTTCAAAAAGGGTTTGCACTATTCAAGGTATTATTATTTGGAGGCATGAATAACTCGAGATCTTTGGGTGGGAAAAAAATACCATATAGAGGAACTGTACTTCATTGTTCGTAAATAATGGCACCATCAAGGTTTGAAAAATTGGCGAACCGGACCAGAACTAGCTGGTTTGGTTCGGAAATCTGGTCCCACTTATTTTAAAATATTTTTTTTCAATTTTTTTTGTTCTCTATTTTTTTTTTTTTAAATTCCATTGGCCTGTTCACTCACCTGTGTCATTGATCTAGACTGGTTTTCCAGGTGGACAATTCGGGTCACCAATCCGTGTTTTAAAACCTTGGGCATCATTGCACAACAGCATGAAAAGAACCAATTATTGGTCTTTGTTCATGTTGTTGAAATGGGTATGGCAGCCCTTAGAGTTCTCCAGCAATACAGACTACAAAGTATTATTCTGGACATATAAAATCAGGAACCAATATGATTGTTTCCACAAGAAGATTGAAACTTAGCACTTAAAGAATTGGGAAAAAACTGCAAAATTTTTGAAGGGGATCCATATTCATTTCCTCTTCAACATCCCATTTCAAACTGATGCATTAAGAAATCTTTTAGTTGTTGTAAGTTTGTATATGTGGGAGTAGGAAATGAAGTTGTCTGTGATGCATGTGGAGGCCTTCTTCACGTTGAAGCTTGCATTCTTTGGTTTACTTGGTCATTTGCCTTCTCTTCTGCTGTTAGAAATATTGAATGATTTTCCTTAAAAAGAGGAATGAATTCCCACAGTTTAAATCTTACAAGGAACTATGAGTTTACATGTTTGGTTCTTGGGACATTTAGTCTGCTTGTCTGATACTTGTCTCTCTATACTAAAGGAAATTTGATGTCATATGGGAGAAATCATACATTATCAATCAATCTCAAAATACTGTGTACATTACTTGTTGTGCTCTATGTTTGCATTCATCGAGAACTTTTGTATAAATATCTGAGATGAAGCTCTTCAATATATAATAGACCTCCTGGTCCGAATTTTGAGTACTACCTATCCCACCAAGTCTAAGTTGGAAAAGCTACCCAGATCCCCAGCTCATTTGAATCCCATTCGAGTGTGGACCATTATTTATATGCCTCCTGCTCTGTCTACAGCTTTGTGCTCCCTCTCTCTCTCTCTCTCTCTCTCTCTCCTGATCTTCTGGAATTGTTGCAGGGCAAGCTATAGTTACTGCTGTGACGAGTGGAAGCAGCCAATTTTTCCTGGGAACTGACAGTGCCCCCCATGAGAAGAAACGCAAAGAGAGTCCTTGCGGATGTGCAGGCATATATAGTGCCCCTGTTGCCTTATCTCTTTATGCCAAAGTATTTGAACAGGTTAGAATCTTCTGCAAGATAACTTTTAACCATTGATCAATAGAACTTTATAAATCACAAATATTTGTTGCCATCTCTTATTTGTTTCTAAATGCAAATAGTGGTGTGCTCCTTTTTTTGAACCTTGCATCCATCAGCCATTCTATATCTCATGGAGATCATGGGTCTTTTCTTTTCGTTCCTTAAATTCAAATTGTAGGTTGCCTTTTGTTTTTCAATGAATAATGACTTACCTGCAATGGTGGCTTGCCTTCACTGTGTAACCTTAGGCCGGTGCGCTGGATAAGTTGGAGGCATTCACCAGTTTCAATGGGCCTGATTTTTATGGCCTTCCCCGGAACACGACGACTATCATACTGCATAAGACCCCTTGGAAGGTTCCTGAATCTTATGATTTCTCTTCAGGGAGCATTATACCCATGTTTGCTGGCCAAACACTGGAATGGCTTCCTTCTCACTTGCTTTAATCCAAAACAACAGTTTTTATATTATTCAACTTTTATTGGAGGGAGTTCGTGAACCTTGGAAAAATAAATAGTTCTTAACCTTCAGTAATTTGCCTTTGCAATGGGGAATCAAATCAAAGCAAGATCTGAAATGCTTCAATTCAGTGTATGAGACAGAGGGATCAACTACATAAGAAGTTCGTGCGGTTTGGCATTTATTCAGGAAGTCAGGAAATTAAAGGTATGGGCCAATCACGAGACATGGTACACATCCTCTATATTTGTGGATTTCCACTCTGGGCTTACCACTGGTTTACTTGGAAAATTGGCATTCCGGATTGGGAGTTGGTTATCCGGATCAGATTCAGAAGTTGGCTGGTTCCCGAACTAGAAATCGGTTTGACTTGGTGGCAATTGTCCAGAGATTTGGGTGATTAAATCTGTAGAATCGGCAATTTAAGTCGGACAACCGAGCAATTCTTGCTTATGTAGTTTTCTATATCTTTTTGAATAATTTGTTATTTTTTGACTCAGAAGAATACCATGGAGGGCAGATCGACAAGTAGATTCCGGGTTTTAAAACACTAGTTATGAGCCAAAGGGGACTTCTAATATTAAATCTGGCAATTATCTTTCATTTCTTTCCATTTCAGGGAAATTCACCCCATCACCCTGAACTGATACACTAATATATTGTCCAATATTACATGTTTAATCTAAATATATGATACCTCATATAATTCATAATATTTAAAATGTTAAATGTATATTTAGAATTTTATACAAGTGGTTAAACATATATAATTCTCTCTCGAAAATATGTATTAGATAGTAAGAAAACGTATGTATACAAAAGAAAAGATAAATGGTCTCCTCCTAAACAATCTTTATGTTTAAACTTTAAAGTTAAAACTTTAACTAGATTTTATATATATATTCTATTTATTTAATATATAAGTTTATACATATGTTAAAACTTTGACATATATCTTACACGGATATCTAATACATCTAATTATCTAGCTAAAGCTCTCTAGTTTTAAACCAATTATTTAAAATACAACGTTTGTGCATATATTAGAATCAAAAGTTTAAAATTCGATGGGATTGTCTACAAAGAGACTACTTACCTTTTTTACAAGAAAGTCACAATCATACATGTACTTTAGATTTCAAAATAATTAGTTGCAAGTGTCATTGATTAAATACAGGTCCAAAATTTTTTTTTCAGATTTCGTGATTCAGCTCAAGCCATCTAATCTGGCATCTTCTAATGAGTGGTAATAGTTGACCTCATTAAAAAAGGTAAATGACTTGTTTGTAGGCAATCCCAAATTTAATTATATTATGTTAGATAATCCCTTCCTAATACAACCAACAAGAAGAGAGAGAGAGAGAGAAATAATATATGCAAAGAAATTGGGGTTATTTGGTTGAGAATTGAATGCGATTTTGAAAGGTATTGGGTTTTTATTCCTCATGGAGCTGCCGATTTTTGCTGAAAAAACCTCAAGAAATCCAAAAATAGGTCACCCTGGCTTGAATACGGTTGCTTTTTAATCGATTGGGGGTTCTGTATAAAGATAAATTTAATTATCGAAGCAAAAATGCCAACTTTTCACATGTGCAAAGCAGCAAAAAGGAAGGAAGATGCCCTGGCAAAAGGCTTACTAGGAAGACTCGCTCGATTTCAAGAGAGGCTAGGGCGGTATGTAATTGAACTGATTTGACTCAACTAGTATCGAGTCAAACCGGAGATATTTTTAACGCTAGTGAAAAGTGATGGGTGTAAGTCTAAGATGAGATCCTTTGAGCTGAAGTGCTTTGATCGAGTGGAGTGACAGCCCAACCATCACTTTTTACAATTAGTAGTTGGGTGCGTGTGATTTATTATCCAATAAAGTAGTGCTCTTGTTGTTGCAATAGAAATAGGCTCACAGCAATTGGTTGGGTTCGATTCAAATAATAAAATAAAATAAAAAATAATTTAAAAATAAGAATAAAAAGTTTCTTCACTTCACTTAACCATCTAATTCACTTAACCATCTAATAGGTTAAAATTGGCCAGTCCAACATAGCGTAAATTAGTCAAATATTAGTTTTAACCAGTTTTTTACCAAAGTTTTTATTTTGGACCACACCATCCAAAACACCATTCAACAAGCTAACGGTGAACCACATAAATCTTTATGTTCTTATTGTAAGTGTTTTATGCTTTATTTTTCGTACTTTATTTACTAAAAATCAACCCATCGGATTTAGAGCTTCCACACGCAACAAGTGGTATCAAAGCCTGATTTGGAATTTTTAGTATGAAGGTAAAGGTTTCGAAAAGCTTCGAGAAGGAGAAATTTAATAGCAAACATTATTTTTCTGCAAGAATTATGAAAGAATTTATTTGATAAAATATGATAAATTCATAAAGCTAAACAATAGATGTTGGCATGGTGAGCAGGTGATTTTAATATCCAGGTGGAGATTGGTGAATTTGGTACTATCCAAAATCACCAACATAAGGAAATCTCATATATTTGTGATATTGATATTGATAAGTTTCCTAAAGGAAATAGAAGTCCAAAAGGATTAGGACTCTTGGATATATTTTTTGGTCTTTTGAGATATATGTAACAAGTTTTTTATTTGGCATAGATTCTTAACCTTAAATATATAGGAATGAAAGTGCAAAAAATTTGTGTGTCCTATTTGGATCACTATATAGGAATGGAGATTTCTTTTAGAAAGAGAGAATGGCATGGCCTATTGTGCATAAGATGCAAGGTTTCCTCTTAGAGAGAAGAGAGCTTCATATGGAAAGAAACATTGGGATGATATTTCTTTTAGACTCTCGAAGATTGATCGAGCTTGTTTTTTGTAGAGAAGCAATTCCCATTGAAATTTTGAGTGATTTTCCCTTTTAGTTAGAGAGAGTCAATTTCTCGTTGCTCTCATGTCTCGATCTGATGTTGCGATAATAGTTGCTAGAAGTAAATAAAACGAAGGGAGAGTGATTTAAAAGAGTTTGCTCGCCTTGGGTTTTGTCGGGTTTTATCGAGATTTAAAGAACTCTATGTTCTAAAATCTTTGATGTAATTTTCATTTGATATAGTAAATTTCAGTTTGTCATGCTCGTGGATGTAGCCCTTCTGAGGTGAACCACGTAAATCTTTGTGTTATTAATTTATCGTACTTTATTGACTAAAAAACAACACATCGGATTTAGAGCTTCCACGCACAACACGTATCACCCTCTCTTGAGGTTTGGATATAGCATAGAACTTTATCTTGTATATCCTTTGATACACTAAGGTCGTCTTTTGGTGAAGTCCGTTGCATGGCCTATTTTATTTAAATTAAATAACAAAGGGGTTTTTATAGATTTAAAATCAACACTAATAATTTGAAAACACTGTTATCGGCTTGTTAGAGAAAGGGACTTACAAAATTTATCGGCTTGTTAGAGAAAGGGACTTACAAAATAGTAAGTAAGAAGGAACCAAACCCCTGCTTTTTTGCCTCCATTTATCCCTCCATTTATCTCAGGTAAGGAGATCACAGTTACTCTAACCATCAAAAGTGAAATCTGACATGTGAAATTTTGAAATTTGACAACAACTTGGAAAGTGAAATTTTGAAATTTGATAACAACTTGAAATGTGAAATTTGACAACATGAAATTGTATGCTATGAGACTATCTATCTTAGATACAAGGTCACAATTACTTAGCAATCCAATGTAAATCTTGACAACTTGGAATTGTATACTGAGACTATCCATCTCAGATACAAGGTCACAATTACTTGTAACAATCTAATATAAAATTTGACAACTTGAATATGTCAGAAGGTTTGAAAAAATTTCTTTTTAACTTTGGCCTAGCCAATAAAACAAATGCAACCACCTAATTTGCATCCCATGGTTAAGATCAACTGCAACCTTCATGTACCAAATATAAATGCTCTTATCGTGTATTTCTTCGTAACCGGAACAACTTAGAAGTAAGTGATCGGTCCAAACATATCCCTAGCATGTTAGTTTTTTCAAACAGGGTTTAGTTTTCAAGCAGCGTTTAGTTCTTTCAGCTAATTAATGGGAGATTTATGATAAGAAAAAGTGAATTATTTTACTTCTCACGACCCTCAATAGACCTTTCAATGTCTATTGATACAACCCATAAAAGGTTAGGATGTTCTTTATACATAAAGAATTGTAATGGTTTCGTGAGGTTTTTAGTAGCTCCCAGTTTCGATGGCAAAGTTTTAGCTTCTGTAATGGTTTCGCGAGGTTTTTAGTAGCGAGGTTTTTAGTAGCTCCCAATTTCGATCGGGAAGTTTTAACTTCCCCAACTTCACGGATAAATTCTCCTACTGGTGCCTCATAAAAGGAGTAATGTGTACAAGTGAGTTGGTGGATCATAACCCTCAAAATACCATAATATGATATTTTGAGCAGTTCTAATCAGACATTAGGGAATAGATAAAGAAAAAGAATAACATGAAAGAAGGAAAAAGGATAGAATTGAACAATCCTTATAGTTTTGGAGAAACCCTCCACTTCATTTCCAATTTCCACTACAACATCCAATCGACAAGCTATCAAACACAATAAGCAACCTAACCCTAACCCTAACCCTAACCCTAACCCTAAGCTTACACTATGAGACAATTCAGTTTATTAACATCAAGCATGTAAGTAAAACTAAAATCTAGCTTCGGGGTGGTGAGCGCACACAGTGGCATTAGTAGGGGCATAGGCAAGGGGCCCAGTAGAGAAAACAGCAAGTGGGTACCCACTGTCAAGAACCTGATGAAATCTCAGGGGGGACCCTGTTATTCCACCGTGTAGATCAGTGGCCTTTTGACACGTGGCCAGAGGTGATGATGCCAAAAAGACCTTGCATTTATGGAAGGCATAGTTTGTAACCTTGTTTCTTGGGGCCTCAATGAAGAAGTACCCATTTTTATCAGTTTTGCCTTCCGCTGTCACCACTTGCTTTGAGCTATTGCATTCTAAACGAGCCGTGGCACCTAGAAAAAAAAAAATAAAAAAAAAAATTAAAAAAAATTAAAAAAAAAAAAGAAAAAGAAAAGAGAGGAATAACATGAAGCCCTCGGATTAAGTAGCTGAATTCATTCATTTATTTTGGATTTAGGGACTGTCATATGGCAGGAACCATGCAACACGTGTGAATCATGCACACATTGATTTTATCTACCAAAAAGTTCAGACATATGCATGTTGCATGGACATGCACATTTGCCTTGCCACCATGTGACATACACATGCATTCACATACTTTTTCCTTTTCTTTTTCCTATTTATTTTCAAACTCTCTTTCTTACCCATTGCAATAAATAATTAATCCCATGCGCTCATATAAATGTTTGTGGGCCCTTTTCTCGTAGATTGTCATTGCATGAAATCATTGAAATGACAAGAAAGCTGTGCATGAGGCCATACATATTTGCATGACGATTCATAGTTGCATGTACATGCATGTCATATAATGTGATCTACATGGTCATGACTCATGACAACAAAAAAATCGCTATGTAATTTGTCACTGTCTGATCAAAGGGAGGAACGGGGGAGAAGGAAAGTTGGTGGCATATATTGGTGGGATTCAGTCCTCCATCACTAACCAACCCACGGATGGAAGGTGGTGGCCTCATGGTATACTGTGATTGTGACCATGTGGGTCATAAACTAACATAAGTGTAACTAGTGAGTTCTCACATTCATACTCCTTGCATTGTCCAAATCCATATTCATACCTGCAGACCCTTGTATAGATTGGTTTTTCCCTTTTTTTTTAAAGAAAATATATTAAGGCATGATAAAAGATAACAGTGAAGACTCTTATATACCCATAGCAGTAGGAGCGGTATTTGAGACGCCACGTTATGGCACCCTACCGCCTTAACCACCTAGCCTAGTGCCTTAAACATGCTCACAATCATGCTCACAAATAACACTGAAATGAACAATACATCCAAGTAGCCTCATATCACACACATGCACATGTACATGTACAGTGAAGTACTAAACATATACAATGATACAAGCGCATGAAATGGACATGGAAAAAAAGGTCTAAGAGACATGAAGTTTGTGTCAAACAAACCTTCAAGTGTGGACATAAAAAAAAAAGTCTGAGACATCTGCGGCTTGGTTTGTTTGAAAGAATGCAAGCAAGAAAACGGATGCGCATTACCGCAACAGCTTTCGTGCTAGGCTAGCCATTGGTTGTTGTAAGAAAACCTAAGAACGTTATTGCAACAGCTGTCGTGCTGGGCTAGCCGTTGCTTCTTGCAAAAAAAAAAAAACACAGATGAGATATGCAGTTTTGTGTCAAACCAACCTTGAAGTGGGGTGGCTCCAAGCAGAGTGTCATTGGCTGAGTAGTTGCATGACTTGCAATAGATGACACCCTCAACTGCAATGCTTAGTCTCTGGGGCAGGTGCTTGAGGGTTCCCTCAAATTTAGAAGAAGCCCCAACAAGTACAAGTAGCATAAGAAATAGAGAAACCCTAGCTAAACTTGGAGGAAACCCCATGTTTGGAGGAAAAGGTGGATGTGGGGGTCATTTATAGAGCCTTATGAACGCACGATTCTCGGCACGTTTTGTTGATCGAGGTTTGTAGACAGCTAGCAATAGTTGAATTAGAGGAGAAGGTTTGAGGTGAGCAATCCAAATGAGTGGTGGTTTTTTTAACATTTGGAAGAGGTGAAGGTGATGAGTTGGGGAAAGGTGGTTTTGGTGACATTTGGAAGACACCACCAGAGCTTGGAGCTGTGAGATTAGTGCACAGGTGATGTTGGGATTTGGTATTATAGAGGCTTTTGAGTTTATCGGGGTTTTCGTTGGAGGATTTTGACAGGTGGTGCAGTTTTGCAGAATGATTTCACATGTGGAAGCTCATTCAGTGACCTGAATGGCATGAGAACGTGGTCTAGAGAAATTTTCCACTGCCCAATATAACGAATAAAGCATAACTCAGGTCTACAAGTCCCTCCCCTCCCCTCCCTCTTGAGCTGTGTTTGCCTGTAGCTTCAAATATGGAAGAGAAATTGATCAATCATCCCTCAAAACATTAGCAAACTCTGCATTGTCTAGGCTCCTGGATATCAACATGCCTTATTACCTTTACTCAAGTGCGAAAATAGCTCTTTTTCTAAAGAGAAATTGTTGTGATGGGATTGAAATTTGTGAGAAGGCTGCGGCGCAACATATAGAGCTGTACCCCTAATGGAAACTGCATCGTATATATTTTATCCAAAAGATGTTATAGTCCCTTGGGAGTACACTGTCAATTTACTCCCTCTTGTAAAAATCCCACCTCAAATTAATTTTAGTTTTAGGACCCTAAAATTTGAGGATCATCGACCCATAGACTAATCTAATTAAAAAAAAATTGCGTAAAATACACTCTCTACATACTTGAAAAAAATAATGTCTCGAGATTGAATATAGACCATCCAATTTTTAGATGGTGAGATCAAAGTGTTAAAAAACTCAAATTTCATTTTTTTTTTTTGGAGAATAATCATCTAGTGTTTTAGAAGGTTCTCAAATTTTAAATTGAAAAATCTTTCCAAGTAAATCTTATGCCGAGGGAATAAATGTAACGTATGCTCCCAAGGGAGTATGGTACACTTTCTTTTTTAATTCTTTAATGAATTTTTTTTATTAAAAGCTTATTATATCAGGTTGTAATATTTTTTTTTTTTTACAGTTTAGTTTAAATAGGACCCTCTATGCGTCAAACTCAAGATATTATGTTGTAATGCTCGCTACCGTCACTACCGAGCCTTAAGCCGATTCATGTAAGGTTACTTGTAGCGGTAAGGTTGGACTGATCAATACTACTCTTTTTAGAGTTAATTACGTACAGACTTTATATAAGTAGGAAAAAACATTGTGCTCCCAATATTAAATTCAAGGTCGGTTAACGTAATTTTTTTTTTTACAAAATTACCTCTCAATTCAAAGATGCTATTTTCAAACCGTATTTTATTTTTTCAATACTTAAGTTGCGGTCCACGGTTGAAATTCTCGAATCAAAACTTAAATTTTGAAAAAAAAAAAAAGCGGTTCCAGAATGGCATTCTTGGACCGCCTTTTTTTTTCAAAGCTTAAGTTTCGGTCTAAGGTTGAAATTCTCGGCCCGCAACTGAAGTTTTGAAAAGAAAAAGTGGTCCGAGGATGCCATTCCAGGACCGCTTTTAAGCTCTCTTTTCTTGAAAACTTAAGTTGAGGGATAATTTTGTCAAAAAAATAAAAAGTCCCATTGATCGACCTTGATTGTAATTTTCGGATATAAAGAGAGCATTTCGTATTTTTCTAACTTATTTAAGGTTCATGTCTAAATAACTTTTCCTCTTATTTGAACAATTAACATTTGACATCATTTTAAAAGACGTGCCACATTTTTATAAGGGCAAGCTTTCTATGCTTCCCCTACAACATAGAAATTCTATCATCCCTTTATCCAACCGTCCATTTTGAATGGAAGGCTAAGATTGCCCCAATCACAATGTCACGTCTCTATACTATTTTATTTTTAAATTTTTTTCTATAAACTATTTTAACACCAAATTTTGGACGTTCATTCCTCTATTAAACTCGCACTAGCGAAAAACATATAAAAAAATATTTTTTTATAAAATAAAATGACCAAAATACCTTTGAAATTTTCAAGAGGTATTTTGGTCATTATATTTTATCAGAAAAATTAGTTTTAATATTTTTTATAGGTGCCCCCCAATGAGAAGATGATATGTACCAAATTTCATATTCATACAATTTGTATAAAAAAAAACTAAAAATAAAATACTTTGAGACGTTGGATCTAAGATCAAATGGTGAGTAGCTCTCTTGATCAAAATTGGATGGCTAGATGGTAGGGGGAGGATAGAACTCCTATGCTTTAGAAAAACATATAAACCTTTCCCTTTTTTATAATGTCTTAAAAAGTATGTCAAATCTAAACTGTTTAGAGGTATAACATATTGCAACCTTACTTTCACAACAAAGACAACTAAGGTTGCCACCTTATATAGACTACACCTTTTTATTCGTTTTCTTGATTTACTGTTAACTTAGGGTTATGTGCGAATAGAACCCTAAATTATGGGGCGCTACATCCATTTTTTTTTTTTCCATGAAATCCTCTTTAAATACGCTTTGGCATTCACGAGGCTCTAAATATCTTTTTCTTATTAATAGTTTAATTTTGGGATGTGATAGATTTTTTTAAATATTTTCTAAGTCTCCCCCACACATTATAAATTTTCAAGTGATTAGAGCTCTAATATTGGCTTCCAAGGAAAATACTCTATCAAAGACTCTTTATATATGGGAAGGTGCAAAAGAATACCATTTCCCTAGGCACTCCAAATATTTTGTTATCATAACACCTATTTTATAATATTTCTTAACAGAAAAATAATTAGTTTGTATAAGTAGTTTACAAAAGAAAGTGACATCTCGAGGTGTTTCAAAGCATCAAATTTTTAAATTGCGTATGCGATGAACAAACACCGAAGTATTGACTCTGTCTGGCCAATGCATAAACAAGTTGAATAGGGTACAGCAAGTGGAATCCTATAACACTTCATGACTGCGGCCAAGACCATGGACTGCAGTGCTCATAAAATTCTTGAAACACGGTTTATGGGAATAGAAGAAAGAAAGAAGAGACAAGAGAAGGATTAATTGAGGCACCCCTCAAATATTCACCAGAAGAGGTCGTTTTGATGTCCAAAAATCTTCAAATGGTTCATCTTGACCTCAAGATGTATGGACATGTGAAAAATAGATTTCAAGTCTTAGAAATATCATATTTTATAATGCATTTTTTGAACAGTCAATTTTTAAGATTTTTAAATGTTTATAGATTTGCTCGATCTATACTAATTTTGAAGCTTTAAATTTTATAATTAGATACAAAAATAAATTTTCAGACCATCACAAATATTTTTGGTACTAAAACATCTTTCGGCAGTATTTGAAGGTGCGTAGCTTTGCCTAAAATTGCAACCTTAAACAATCAAAATAAGGCGCCCCTCCAAATTTTGTCCTAGGATGCGATTTTGGTGTTAAAATTTTTAGAATGGCCTGGGAATCTATTTTCAACTCTAAGAATAAATTTTATACTCTAAAAGTACCCCAAATGAAGTATATATATATATATATAGAATGGATAGTCCATAACATGTTGCAAGATGTACTATTTTTTAACTTAAAATTTTATTTTTTTCCTATATCCATATATCTTGATGCCGAGATGATCAATTAAATATGTTTTCAATATCAAAATAGCATTTTCTGATGTATTTTTGATGTACACCTTAATTCTACAATTTAAGACGTCAACCTTATATCTTGGCATAGAGATAGGGAGTTAAGTTGCAAAAGAACCCCAAAAATTCACATGTATATCGGACAGGGGACTATAAAATCTGATGCATTGTATCATAATAACCTCATGACTATGAGGTCATCACCCTTACATGGGTTGGATGTTGATGGAGGGGGTAGGTTCGATGAACTAATTGTATATAAACCTTATTATGGTTTTATCTGGTAATGAGAATCCATAAAAGGTTCTATCTCACCTTTAGTATTCCTCTCTCTACCGTACTGTCGAGATATTAAGTGCTTCTATCTCTATGAATTTAATCACGAACAATTTCATTAGTCATCTATTCCCGCACTCTCTCTCCATCACCATTCAACTCATTAATTAGAACAATCCGTGGTCACATTTTTTATCATGAACAATATTATACTATACTTTTATATAAGGGAAAATATCCTATTATCTCCTATTTCTACCTTCAATATCTCATCAGATCCAAAAATTAAAAATATTACTTGTAAGTAAAAGGACTCTATCTTTTCTATCTTGCGACCCCCTAAATCCTTTTGACCATGTATTATTGACTTCAACAACTTATAAAATAACTCTATATATCTCTCTCTCTTTCTCTAAAACTCAATCTCTTTCTCACATCATCGTCTCTCTCAAAACTCATCTCTCTCTCACATCATCGTTTTTCTCTCTCTTTCTCAAAACTCCATCTCTCTTCCTAAAACTCAAACTCCATCTCTTTCTCTCTTTAAAACTCCAGCTCTCTCTAAAATCCAAACTTCCTCTCTCTCTAAAACTCCATCTTTCTCTCACATATAAGAAGGTGTGCTCGTGTTCGAGCTCAAGCTAAACCCCTTGGCTGGTAAATTTATCGAGAAGTGAAGAGAGAGAGAGAGCGTTTTAGAGAGAGAGAAATGGAGCTTGAATAGGGAGTCATTTTAGTGTTTGTTGGGTAAAAACTTTATGGTCAAGGGTACATAGGGTTGTAAGATAGAAACGATGGGGACCGTTTGCTTACAAGTAATATTTTCAATTATTGGGTCTCATGAGATATAGAAGTTAAAAATGGGGGATAAGGAGATATTTTTCCTTTATATAAAGGGGAAGCCGATGCCCAAATCTAGTCCCAGCTTAACCACTTAAATAGTAGTAATTCATTTAAGAAGCGTATTTGGTATGCGTGAAAATACTTCCATGAAAATATTTTCAAAAGAAAAAACTCCCTCATGTGGTTGATTAGGTGTAAAAAATTTTCACATCAATTGACTGCCAATTAGTGTTTAAAAAATGTGTTGGGACTGGTGTGAAAAAGGTATCACGCCTAATCACATTAAGAATTTGGAAAAATTGCATAAAAGCCCCCAAATGTGAAATCAATTTACCCCCCAACCTAACTTTTCCTAGCAACTTCCTCCCAAGAAACCATGTTTCCTAGCAAATATCCCTAATACAAAAGTTCATTTTTTTGACGAAAATACCCTTTTCTTACCCAACAAATCATTTTTGCTAGAAAAGGCGGTTCAATGTTTGGAAGACACAATCCGACGATTATTTTGCTACAATGAGCGATCCAACGTTTCATTATGGCGGCCTGGGGATTATGCTATTGGAGAAGTGGCATTGTCCAGGTTTTGAAAAAGTGGTCCAGCATTTTGAAGGGCAGTCCGACATTTTGAAGTGGCGGTACGGCATTTTGAAGGGGCAGTCCAGCGTTTTAAAGAGGCAGTCCGGTGTTTTGAAATGAGCAGTCCGGCGTTATACAAGTGCAGTCCGACGTTTCCTTTTATTGGGATCCGAAAATGATTTGTTATGTACGGGAATGATATTTTCGTAAAAAAAAAATGAACGTTTTGTAGTGGGGGTATTTGCTAGGAAACCTAGTTTTTAGGAAGGAAGTTGCTAGGAAAAGTTAGGTGGTTTTGTATTAGGGGTATTTACTAGGAAACATGAGAAGGAAGTTGCTAGGAAAAGTTAGGTGGGGTTAAATTGATTAGAAAGTCTATTAGGAGGTTTTATGCAATTTTTCTAAGAATTTTTTCATATAAAATTTTTTTTTAAAGGTATTTTCATGCATACCAAACATGGACGGTTCGAGCACGTTCATTACCGCTAAATTCTAATGTCTGTATGGTGCATATCTAATGTCTATACCTCTACCATCATGCAAGAAAAATACAAACATTATGCTTGATGTAACCTTATCATTCCTTCATTAATTGCAGATCGTTGCGATGAACCATTCCAGTGCTCAAGCGGATCATGGAGAACACATTAACCAAAGGAAAAAATAAAAAATAAACGATGCTGGTAGTTACTTTAGTCCACAATGAAGAAATACAACTTTTCGTAAATATAAAATTACTTTATCATTTGAATTCTATTATAAATATTAACTATCATCATTTTCATTGGAGCATTTTTTCAACTATTTGAGGTCAATTGCACGAATCCGCCATTCTGCTCTATCGAGGGCTATACCCTCAATGAAGCTTAAGTTTTCAAATCTTTTCTCACTACTTCCAACTATGCCATTTTGGGGTTATCCTTTATCTTTTTTTAACCTTCCACTTGAACCAACTTGCCATTCTTAATAGGATTCGTATTGGATCTGTACTACATAAGGCCAGTCCATCTAAGTTTACTTTATCTCATCTTATTGATTGCAGCCACGCTCCAGTTCTCACACATTTCGAATTCTATCCCTTCTTGTCTTGCCACTCATGCATCTCAATATCGTCATCCTATCATCCTAGCTACATCTATCATATATATATGTTATTCATTGACTGTCCAACATTCCGCCCCATAAAGCAAAATTGATCTCACAACTGTCCTATTTAACTTTCCTTTCAATTTCATAAATAATACGGTGATCACATAAAATTCCAATTGCACATCTCCACTTAACCCACCCAATACTATTTTATAAATATTAATGGAACACTAAATATTTAAATTTCATTTAGGAAAAAAAAAAATGTCAAAATAATTTCCCATGATCATATTAGAGTTTAATACGTTTCCATTTGTAGTTTTACCCAAGTATAATTGGAAGGAACTTCGGGATCAGGCAGGAACTAATCTACCTTGGTGTGTAATAGGTGATTTCAACACAGTCTCTTTGCAAACCGAAAAGTTCAGTATCAAGCCCCCAAATCCCACTGCTGTAGCGGAGTTTCAGGATATGCTACTCGACACAGGCCTGCTGGACATTGGATTCAGAGGCAGTAATTCTACCTGAACCAACAACAGACAGGGCTCCAAATATGTAGCGGCTCGACTTGACAGAGCTTTGGTAAATCCCACTTGGGCCACCGCCTTTAAAAAGACTTCTCTTCATCGGTTAGGAAATAAAAAAGGGCAAAGGACACTAGAAAAATTAATCACTTCTATTAAGCTTCCCTCTCATAGTTCACATATATCAACTATTGTTGGATTAGCTACCCATTATTCGCAAAAATTTCCAAAAGATGGGGCTCAAAAAATTTGAGTTTCAAACATAACATCCATGAATTTGGTTTCCATTGACATCCCTTGGCTTTCTCATTCGAATAGTGGCCCTTACTCCCTTGCTTATGCTTCTTTAAGGGCTAATGATAACTAGAGTAAATATGAGTTTCTTGGCTGTCGTCCCATGATTGCTTCCTTTCAATGTCTCATTGTATACAATACCACATTACATTTGCTGGAAAACAATGGCAAAAAACATCAACCAAATTGATTTCCAATGCAGACATAATTCACGGGGGAGTCCGGTCAGCATACGAGTATATAAACTTTATAGCTCATTATCAATACTGGTATACATCAAATTATTATCAAAAGTTCAACTCATATCTTACTGATTAGATTTCTCACTCTAAGAATATCCAGTGCTTGTACAAAATGTGCTCAATCAATGTCCACTGAAAACCTACTCAGCAGTTTCAAAAAGAAATGAACAAAAAAAGAGAAGAATAAAAGCCAATACACCTACTCAGCAGTTTCAAAAAGAAAAGAACAAAAAAAGAGAAAAGTAAAAGCCAATACATGTATCGACTAACAATAAATAATAAACAAGTACAAGAACAGTGACAGTACTCTGGAACATGACTGTTTCATCATCATGAAATGTGGCGGACCACCACTCTTATGAACTAAAGCTCATCCCCTCACGAAGGATGCAACGAACAAGAATACATAAGCTCCTTAACAACAACAAAAAACACTATTGAGACCAAGCCAGCCATACCTTGCCCATAAACTGCGGAAAATTGGTCTCCAGTCTCAAAACCACCTCTTTCTTTGATACTCTCTAGAGAATATGGTAGTATCCTAGAACCAAAAGCACCAGAATTAGCAAAGCACCAGGAGCAATCCAAATCCAGTAATTCATTGACCGCTTCTTCTTGAGAATGCCTCTCGGAACGGGATTCTGTGCTTTTGATCTACTCCTGAATCTGACAGTGTCCTTTGATTCTTTAGTCTTTAATGTGACTGGGGCTTCAACCTTTTCAGAAGCTACTGTTTCAGATTGAACTGGTTTGGCATCTACTTCGGTTTGCTCAACTTCAGCTTCCTCAGTGTCATTCAATGGAACAAAGGCCCCTGCCTTCTTCTTTGCTTTCTTTTCACGCTCCTGAAAAGGATTTTTCAGGGGCCATTAATAGTCTCTTCAAATTGTAAGAGTATGCTGATGTGTGTGGGCTTGAATGTAGGGAAAAGAAGAACATCTGAACAAGAGCTCACCGCACTTATACACACAAACATATATATACAGGAAAATGATTATATAGTCTAATGGACTTATATTGCGGCATTAGCCACTACAAAAAGTGGCTATGCGTGTACACACACACACATACACACTCATAAAGAGAGAGAGGGTGTGCAACCCACATTCTTTCCCCCTTTTTCCCTTTACGGGCAAGCTTTCTATGCTTCCCCTACAACATAAAACTTATATACTTCCCCTTATCCAACCGTCTATTCTGAATGGAGGGCTAAGCTTGCCCCAATCACAATGTCACATCTCTACACTATATTATTTTTAAATTTTTTTTCTATAAACTTTTTTGGCACCAAATTTTATACGTCCAATCCTCTATTAAACTCGCACTAGAAAAAAATATAAAAAAAAAAATTCCAATAAAATAAAATGACCAAAATACCCTTGAAAGATTTTTGGGATATTTTGGTCATTATATTTTATCGAAAATTTATTTTTAAATTTTTTATAGGTGCACCTCAATGAGAAGATGGAACGTACCAAATTTCATATTCATACAATTTGTATAAAAAAAAATTAAAAATAAAATCATTGAGACATTGAATCTAAAAGCAAACGGTGAGTGCCTATCTTGATCAAAATTGGACAGCTGTATGGTAGGGGATGCATAGATCTTCTATGCTGTAGGGGAAGTATAGAAACCTTTCCCTTCACATATTTGTCTTCTCTTTCTAAAACTCAGTATACACAAATATGGCAGAGAGAGAGAGAGAATTTCACTTGCCTTGAGCTTTTTCTCTGATTCCTTTTGAGCCCTAATGGCAGCCTTTGCAGCAGCCTTCTCAGCTGCCTTCTTTTTCCTCTCCATGGCCAACTTAGCTTTCAAAATTTCCTCTTCTCTCGTCATCTCCTTTAGCTTTGCAGGGTCGATAGAAACATTGGCTGAAAACTCCTTGTGACTTTCGGGAACGTAGAAGTCCTCAACCTCATGTGGGCTGATCTCCTTTGCTTTTGACTCGACCTCGGCCACTCTCTTACTATCATCGATTTGAGCTTTGGAAGCAATGGTGGGCTCTTGTACAGGAGGATTTACTTCTTTCGGTTTCTTTGCATTTGGCTTCACAGATACAGCAATTGACTCGGTAGGAGCAGGTTCTTCAGGAGCTATCAAAGGCTTTTCATCAGGGTTCCTCATCCGACCATCTCTACTCATTTGTCGGTTATCAAGAGAAGGCAAGATCCTCTTCTCATAGTCATCTCTAACAGCTTTGCTACTGCTCCACAGAGCCATAAATTTCTCGGTCTGGCAATTGAAAATATCAAATCAGTACTATTTTTGGACTAAATGAAAAAAAACCAATTATGAGACCATAATTATCCATCAAGGCAATTATAAATATAAACTCAGTCCGAGTTGAACTGGCCTAAGTTACTGCCAAGTCCAGACTCTAGAACCAAAACCAGGGGAGCACGCTGGGTCTGGCCGTTCCCAGTACTTTATTATCTTTTTGCTTGAAGTCGGTCAAGTCTCAGACAGACACGGTCAAGTCTGTCTAACTCAGGCTCAGGACCCTAGTAAAACCTGACCCAAGTCCTTGTTTTACAACACACACAATAATTGTATCAAGGAGTGCAGCGGTAACTAATTTTAGTTATGCATAATCTGTTTTTCTCCAAGTATAACAGAAATTGAATAATACCTCTCTGTGGGAGAGCTCCTCTAGTGCAGATATGTCCTTCTTTGCAGCCAGATCCTTAACCATGGTAATGAGAGAACGATATTGATAGAATGGAGCATTCTGAAATCACAAAGAAGCAGCAATTAATTTGTGTTAAGAAAGTAAACAGATTAAGGGGCCTGTATTTATTATTCAAATTCTTATATTTTTATTTTAACCTGCATTTTATCCATAAAATAGCGCGCATAACCACTTCTGGGTCATTGATAAATAATATATTCAATTTCTTCAGAATATGTGTGTGCGGGCATGGTTTGATTACAGATTACAGTAGAAATTCTTCTTGTAGCATTTTCATATATGTTTCTTCTACACATTAACCTCTTCAATTCCAACATTTTCTCATATCCCAAACAATTAAGCATCATGATAACTATTGGGGTTTTATGCTTAAGGCAATTCGCACCTTTACCAAAGTCTATCCGCCATCCACTTGCCCTACTTCAGCTATCATAGCATAGTCATTTTTTATTGAAATATTTAATGTCTAAGGATTGTCAATTTTTTCATCAAGTATTAGATAATCATGAAAAGGGAAAATGAACTCCATCATGTGCAATTATTTGTGTTGATGCTGGTGCATGCTAATACAAATACTCGACATTCCTTTACAATTAGCATAAAAAGAAATCTGTAGCACCAAGTCATCTATTACTTTGAATTTTTTTTTTTTAAACCTTTAACGACAAATATTTCATCTTCAGAAAATGGAAAAACAACCCACAGCTTTAGCAGTATTATTAAAGAAAATCAGCAAAAATCAAACCTAAAAGAGAAGTATTCCTCAAATTTAATATTTTTAATATATTACGGTAAAATATTACCATACCCCATTTTCACGCCCTTTTCTCAGCTCAACAAGGCTCTCATATGCTTTATCCCTCTTTTGGCTCATTAGTGCCAGCTCCTCCTGCAAGGAACCTATCTCATTCTCGATGGACTTCAGATCTTCTTCAAGAAGTTTTATTTTTGACCAGATTGCCTGCTGCTCCTTTCTCACCCCATCCAAATCACCACCTAGAAGCTAAAAGAAAAGCAATCATGGGCATCAATAGATTCCATAAGTGTCCATCAAGAGCAAGAAAGATCTTCACAAAAGATAAAAAGACCATAGGCACAAAAAGAAAGGGTTCTTTGAAAAGATCAATAGCTCAAAGTGAGTCAATTTACAGAATAGTCAATTAAGAAAAATATGGATACACCTCAATATGTAGAAGAACCAAAAATATCCCACCTCCATGCATGAAAAGAACATCCTTTCTCATGCACAGCCACATAATCACAATTCACTCACACTAACGTAAAAAGATAAATGAACTGATTCAAAAAGTTTAAGGGCAGGGTGGAGTAACATCATTGTTGCTACAATACCAAATCTTTCCAAGAAAGAAAAAGGAACATAGACATGATAGAAATGGTTTATGGCGCTTCATTTATTTATTCTACAGTCTACAGACTCTAAACACTCAACAAGGTGGGAATACCTAAAGGTAATCAAGGAACAAGAAGAAAGAAATGAGAATAAGAAAATAAAAATAAAAATAAAAATAAATGAAACAGCAATATGGAATGATATTTGCTCAAGAATATGAAATAACTCAATAATGAATATCAAAGCTTGAGCTCATCAAACAATAAAAAATGAACAGAAAAATAAAGACCAAATAGTTAGTGCACCAATTTTACTTTGACATGGTCTTGAATTTCATCTTCTGGGCCTAAGGACTCCTGGATTTTTGTTTGCATGGCTTCATGAGCAATGACTTTCTCCCGGGTCCCCTCAAGTTGTTTTATATCTCTGAGCATTTGTTTCTCCTCCACCAAAGTGTTGCTTTCATGTTGTATGCAGTATTGCAAACTCTGAATCTGTTTCAAGAAAACAACAAAATTAAAAGGTTCGAAGTATAGCAATAAGAATAAAAATGTGTACATTTGAGTTGAGAATTTAGATTCTGCTTACACGCTCATTTAGCTCTCTCTCTGATGAGCATAACCCCATACCCCTTTCCCTATTAGGGTTGTTTGCATTACGAAGCTTCCCCAAGGCTGCTCGGAGGGGTTCCAGCTCCTTCTTCTTCTCATCTAGTGCCTTTCTGTATTCCTTTTGTTGGGAAGTTAAAGGCTTCAGCTTTTCGATCACTTGCACTCGTTCTGCCTGCAAATCAATCAATGCCAATTGTAACAGATCAAAAACGTAGAACTAGAATCCATCAAAGGCTCCGTACACAGTTGATTTATAAGTACGCTAACAAGAATGAATCATTTTGATCGCAACTCTTTTGCATGGCCAAATTTGTACATGACAGTTCCAGGTACACTATTATAGACCTGAATATTCTGCATTCAAAGTGCACAACTATGCTATGTTTTGAGTTAGATACTTTCAAATGGCCTTAAAAAAAGGAAATGAATGCTTTTTATTTAATATCAATTTGGATGCAGATGCAATGGAACTCTTGACATCACATTGTTGCAAGCGTCACCGAGAGAGCACCTCTGCCTAGAAGGCCCTTCTCAAAAGAACTAGATTACTTCACAAATTAACAATTGGGCGACAATTAAGGTAATGTGGAAAGCTTAACTTCAAGCATAATTCTTTTGGGGGGTCAGGAATCAGGAGTATGAATGTAATATTCCTCTAATACTCCCTCCTTACTCATTAAGTAAATATCTTTATTATCTTTTTAATTTCTCGAGCATTTTTCATTTTCAAGAATCTATAATACATAAAAAAAGCGAGCTCCCTTTGGAGCTGCGCATCAAAAAAGTATATCTTCGTAGCTTTGTTAGGTTAGGAATGAGATTACTTAAAAAGTGAAAATCTTGGTGATCATACGGATTTGTAAATTTATAGTTCATATACCCTTATTCCTTTGAAAAAGAATTTTATTTGATGTTTAATTTCTTTAAAATAGATAAAAAAAATTTCTTATCGGTGAAATTCCTGTTGTGAGTATTTTCCAGGAGGGTCTAAATAATAGTACAAGCAATGCGCTCCACCAAAACATCCATGTTTTGCATGTTAAAGGAGCCCGCCGCCTCAACCATTGAAAACACCAAAATTTCGGTGATACGATAGAATTAAAGTAGCCTCATGTGAGGAGCTTATATAGTATACATATAATATACAATATGTAAGATACTATAATTTCATAAAATACATTAATTACATACTATAATTTTATAAAATATATTAAGTAATAATATAATATTATATAATGTATATAATATATTATACTATATTAAGGGAAAAAGTTTATATAGAGCCAAGGCTCTAAACAATCAAATTAGAGCCCACATCAAAAATTTCACTCTAAGAGGTTGTTTCGATGCCCAAATATCCTCAAATTGATCATCTTGACATCAAGATGCATGGACATGAGAAAAAAATGGATTTCAAGTTTTGGAAATAGTACATCTTGTAACACATTTTTTGACCGTCAATTTTCAAGACTTTCAAGTTTTCATAGATTTGCTCTATCTACACTATTTTCGAAGCTTTAAATTTTATTATTAAAGATGAAAATATATATTAAGGCTATCAGAAAGATTTCTAGTTTTGAAACCACATTTCTCGACACTATTTGAAGGTGTGCTTTACTTTGATTGTTTAGAGCCTCGGTTCTATACAAACCGCACCCTATATTAAATAATATACATAATATGTCCAAATATCGTTTAACCTTATTCATTATATAATATATAAATATAATGAATAACTATATTAGTTATTTTTAAGGTGAAAAACGTCCAAATTAGTATTTCCTAGAAAATTGAGCCAGGGAATTCTAATTATTTATACTATTTTTCTTATATTATTTCTATGGCTTTGTACTCTGAGAAGCAGATCCATAGGACTACTTTAATGGGTTTTCAGGGTCTAATAAAAAAGCCCACTCTTTGAAACTTATAGAGAACAAAATTAGGGGAAAAGAGTGGAACAACTAAACTAGGGCAAAATTGGTGAAAAGGAAAAGAAGACCATGTTATTAACTCCTATGTTTAAAGATCAATAAGTAGAACAGAATAAATAAATTACGACAACATTAACAAATAGGAAAAGAATACCATATTACTAACCCATGTTTAAAGAGTAGGAATGAAATCCATGTTATAATTTGTAGGAGTTTAAAAAAAACATGATGGTTTAATGGCATCATCATATGAGGGCTCGAGGTCATACGATAATTAAGATATTTATGAGAATTCCTATCATTATGCGAAAGTCATTCCATAAATATTGTTTTCATATTTTTCGTGAAAAAAAAATTGTGAAAAAAATTGACCAAAATACCCCTAAAACTTTTCATTTATTTGGAGCATGTGGTCAATTTATTTCATGTAAAATATTGTTTTCATATTTTTCGTGGATTCGCCTATTTTTTATGAACACACGATTCAAATTTCAAATCATTCTGATTTGTAGAAAAAAAAGAAACACTACCGGACATCCGTGATTGTCAGATCGGCCCATATTCAATTTAGGCCGTTCGACGTTTACTGTAGCGGTACACGAATCGACGTACCGTAACATCTTCCATTTATATATGGTTTAACATATTATACTTTTTAAGTTGTAATTTTTGCCTTTTATGCAATCCCTTAAATTGTCTTATATTATGCAATCCCCATAGACCAGCTTTGCTCTATGGGAAAGAATGTTGGGTGGTCAAAAAACAATATATTCATATAATGAGTGTAGAGAAGATAAGGATGTTGAGATAGATGAGTGGCAAGACAAGAAGAGATAGAATTTGAAATGAATACATTCGGGAAACTTTAGGCGTGGCATCAATAGGCGATAAGATGAGAGATAATAGACTTAGGTGGGC
Source organism: Amborella trichopoda (assembly GCF_000471905.2). The sequence continues at coordinate 2,691,862 of NW_006500356.1, read as the reverse complement.
TAGCCATGTGTGTCGTAGACCCAGTACAAAACCTGTTAGGAGATGTGAGTTAGTTTAAGTGGAAGGCTCAAACTGTGCAAAGGATTGACCCAAAAGGACATGGTTGAAAGTAATGAGAAAGGATACGGGGACTTATGGCCTCACTGACGGTTTGGCCCTCAATAGAGTAGAATGGCGGATCAGGATTCATGTAGCCGACCCCAATTAGTTGGGGAAAGGCTTTGACAATGATGATGATTATGCAATCGCTATTAAATATATATGACATATTTTTTATAAAATAAAATTAAGTAAAATTCCTGAAATAATAATAACAATTGCTAAAACTTTTCTCATTTATTGTGGTATCCATGAGTACATTAGATAATTTCTAAGAAAAAAACAGAAATATCAGAGTGGTATACTAAAAACACGTGTGGAACATGTGTCCCTCACCAGTTTAAAATAAAACCCCAAATTGTTTTATTAGTGAGATAATCCCTTAATTATAATACCCCTTTTGTTTTGCTTAAACCCAAAATAATCATGGTTCCTTTAATATTTCATCATTTTCTGTGTTGTCTTAAATGAAAAAAAGGGGCCAATTTTATTGTTTTAATAGTCTTCCACTTTGTTAGCATTTCTTCTTTTATATAGTTTTCTCAACTGCTCCTTCATAGTGTTTCTTTGTCTATGTAGTTTTTTGTTCCTAGAATAAGCACAACTGCAGGCTGTCCCGTATTTTCAATATCCAATTAAGAAAATGCAGAATAAACAATCATTTTGAAGCAATTTATACAATTAAATATAAGTGTGAGTCAATGACTACAAAGGGCAACAGTAACCACCCAAAATTTAAGAAGAGAGTGTAAATCAAAATAGATATTGAACAACAAATGTAATATGCAAGTCAAGAAGGATAATCTCCATCAAATAACTTTCCTTACCCTTTTAGCTTTCAAGGCTTCGGTTATCTGATAGCGATCTTGATTTTTTTTTTGGAGTTCTTTGTCCGCCTGTTCAATTTTTATTTTTAACTTGGGATCTTCATAGCTTCGAAATCTGATGAAATAAAAGGTATGGACCTTTGTTTCAGGCCACTCATCTGATGCATCCTTTGGAAAACTGATGTCTCCAACTCCTTCGGCTCCACCTTTAATGGAGCCATTTGCACCATGAGAACCATCCAGCACATCAAACTTCATTGCGGGTTCAGCTTCAGAACTCTGAACAGGCTTTCCACCCTCAGTTTCATGAGAAAGAGTATTCTCTACTTCCTTTCCCTCCTCTGCAGGCACTTGGGTTGCCAAAATTTCTACACCCATGTTCTCCACTTGCTCTCTTGAAAACAAAATTGCATAGAAAACATTACAACATGTCGAAGAGCCACAATGAATCCATGTCAAATTACTACTATTTAAATGTACAAAAGAACTCAAATACAAAGCTAGGGATGAACTAATCAGCGGGAAGCGGAGACCAAAGCAAAAAAAAAAAAAGGCATCAGAGCAAGAACATATTCTATAACATTTTACAACAGCCACATCAAGAGATAAGATGGAATATTGTATACAAACTTCCTGACCCATAATTTGTGCCTGCAAGAATCAAGGAGCCTAAATTGAGACATAGTACTATCAGAATAAGTAAAATAAATGGAAAGAAAACTATGGGATAGAACTCAAAGAAATTGGGTAAACAACAATCCTGGCATTTCTGGGAAATTAGACTCATTTGGCATCTATCAATCCAGCAAAATCAACAAAGTACGAAAAATATGAAAGATCACTGAAGTAGGAACAAGATATGAAAGATTTGAATCTTTAGATATGAAAGATCACTGAAGTAGGAACAAAATCAACGAAGTGTCAACTATATCCTAAAATTAGAACTTAGAAGCAAGACAGACCTTTCTAAGAAGACAGAAATCAACAGTCATCGAAAGTTTCAAAAAAAAATAGTGCAACTTCCCCCTGTTTGTAGCATAAATCAGTTAAAGAAATGACTATTGTGGCCTAGGCAAATCCAGATAGTTGACCAAACATGGACCTTTTTCTGGCAGATATGACAAAAATTCATGAAGTAATAAAAATATCCTGGATTCATCTAAGTTTAATGCCTCAGAGCTCGGATATTCTGAGCTAAAGTTTGCAAAATAAAATAAATGTACCCAAATTTCGACAAAATTTTCACAAACAAAACAGTGAGACGATAGTCAAATACGCAGGCATTATAAGTACTGTGTGAAAGTAACCAAGTCCTCAATTAAATGATTGATCAAAAATTAAAAAGAAACATTACCAAAAAGAAGAAAAGCGATCATCGAATCTCACTAAACTGACTCTCAAAAAAAAAAAAAATCCTTGATTCTTCAAATACCCAACAAAGAAAAACTTAAATATACATGTATCAAGTATTAACAAGCTCAAACAATTAAGGGAATTTCTGGCTTAATTGATGAAAATATAAAACCTACCAAAATGAATAGAAAAAACCTCATATAAAATAGCAGAAAACAAAACATCATCCCCCGCATGCAAACAGAAACTAATGAACACTGAAAATTTGATCAAATCAATGAAAATATCCATTAAAATAAACAAAGTTCAATCTGGTAAATAATATCAATTGCCATTATTTTAGTTTTGATTCAACCAAAAATATATATTGAAGATCGCAATCCATGACTTATATCATGCAAATATCATCACACGATTGCCAAAAATAACTAAAATCCCCAAATTTAACCAATTTACAAGCATCAATGTCCCTATATGCAAAGTATACCAGAATTAGCCCTAATAACACCATATTCTCCATCAAATATTCAAGAAATCCATCCTAATTTTCGTATCTCAGCTAAAGAAATAGGATAATCACCACTTATCTGAAACAAAAACACGACAAACCACAAAACACAATAAACAAATGCTAGAACACACGCAAATGCAACAAATCATGAACACGACCCAAAAAATCACCAGAAAACTCCACAAAAATCAACAAATGAAAGAAGAAAAAGCAGTAAAAGAAAAGATTTGATCTTTACCTGAAAATGCAGAAGATCTCAGATCCCTTGTGTCCCCTAGTGCAGATCTAGAGCTCGACAGGCGGACGGAAAAGGGCAAACAAAAACAAAGGGTTAAGTCGAAGATCCAAGGGCCTATTTTATTGGTAAAAATGGGTGAGGCTAAAAACGAAACAAACGTTAATGACCCGGATGCACTTTTCTTACATATTGCAAGGTTTTTTGACAGGATCTTTTTGGAAAATTGACTAGATTACCCTCATAATCGTTTAGAAATATCCGAAACATTTGTTTCCTTATTTGAACCCTTGAGTCCAAAGGGTACCCTTCGATTTGATCTAAATGGCTGGTATTATTACTATTCCCTCAATGAGGCGTAAAACTTACTTCGAAATCACAGGCGATGGGCATCCATCATGCCTCTTGTGCATGGTGTACAATACACAGCCGGGGCATACGCCGTCAATTGTGAAGTTGGATGGTGAAGATGGCTGGTAGTTTTAATTACGGGCATTTTAACTCACTCTTGTGGTTTGTTTTGACCGTCCATTTGGAGAGATAATCCTTGGGAGAGAATCGGCAATGGATGCCTCACCTCTATGTAGTGTATCACATGGTTATCAAGAGTTGGGGGCTACACCGGATTGGCAATTCAAGCAGTTCCACTGCCAACTGGTGTCTTAGCCAGTTTGATATGATAAAAATTATGTTTAGTAAAAAAGTTTGCCAAATCTAGTTTTTAATCAGTATGGCCTCCTGCTTTTGACGAATTCAATCATATAAAAAAAGTGAGCCACTTTTTTTCTAATATATTTACTTATTTTAAAACTATTGCCGAATCTCTCCCACGACAATCAAATGATTTGATCAAATGATTTGATCCGCAAACCAGATTGGTTTTGATTTGATCCGCAAATTAGCTTGGATTTGATCCGCAATCAGCTTGGTTTTGATTGAATTAGACCCTCATTAATTCGATGAGCAGGCAAAATTGTTATGCCAGACGAATATAACATGTTTTAAGGTATATTTATCAAACATATACGTTATATAGTATAGGTGTAGATATAGCTATTAATGAAAGTTATTATTGTGTTTTTTTTAGTTTTAAAAATTGCTGAGTTAACTCAGAATCTCTCAAGTCGACATATAATTGAGGGGTCGGCATTTCCATTTGAGGATCCCTGGGATGACCAAACCGATTTCTAGAACCATGGTGTTTTACTAGAGAGAAGTATCGTATGCCACACTATACACACTAGGGCCAAATCTTTGTATAGGATTCCCAATAGAATGGAGATGAATCGTAGACTTTTTTCGACTTATAATCCAGTTGATATGATGAAGTGTGGCTCATCTCCACCGTCTATTATTAAGAGTGAATTGTTGATAGATGATATAGCTTACGTGTATCTATGTCAAAATGATTAAATGTCCTCCTCCTTACAGCGAATATGGCGTCTAGTTTGTGGATGTATACGTATCATTAGAACCAGTGTTTAAAAAAACGCCAAGTCAAACCGGACTCGTCCGGTTCGACTCGAGAATCGCCATGGACGGATTGAATCGGCGAAAAAAACGGGAATCGTCCGGTTCTAGAGAGAGCCGGACGATTTCTACACAGTGACGCCCCGATTCATTGTACGGAATCGACGAGTCATGTACGGATTTTTTTTTTTGTTTGTTTGTTTGTTTGTAATCCATGATAGATTTTTTTTTAATACTTGATCGATTTTTTTGTAATCCATGATCGAATTGTTTTTTTTTTTTTGTAATCCATGATCGAATTTTTTGTAATCCATGATCGAAATGTTTGTTTTTTTTTCTTGTAATCCATGATCGAATTTTTTTTTTTTTTTGTAACCCATGATAGAATTTTTTGTAATCCATGATCGAATGTTTTGTAATCCATGATCGAAATGTTTGTTTTTTTTTGTAATC
>NW_006500356.1:2649731-2676215 GCF_000471905.2 Amborella trichopoda | reverse complement strand
AATACGAATAGCCAAAAAGGGCAAAGTAAACTAGTTCCCAGCTTATCCCTAGCTCGAAATCACCCGATAATTAGTCTACCACAATGTAGTCCAAATTTAGTCCTGAATATTCGAGCCAGCAAAGCCCTTCTCGAAACCAATCTCCAATCTTTATGCAGTCACCAACACTCAGAAAAACACCTACTATGGAGAGAGCCCAATATGCTGATACAACATTCTTGGTAGACTCGGTCATAGAAGATCGCCATGCTATGGAAGATCCAAGCCAGATCGCAAAAATTTACTTACATAATAATTTGAACCCTTCCAATGGAATCAAAAGACGAAAATAGTATGAAGCCATTCTGTTAGAAACTGGTTTTGTTTCAATTGTTCATTATCAGCAACCTATTACCAGAATGATAGCATATTCCAAAATACTGATTCGGAAAATATTACCTTATAGTGAATGGGGTCAGAACCCTCGAGAGCAAAATAATTGCAAGCCCAAGATTTTCCAAATAAATATTACCGATATGCCGAATATATTGATGCTTGGAGCAAAGTCTTAGCCCTCCAAAATAATTATAACTCTCATATCTGGTTCATACAATTCAAAATGCATATAACTGAACCATTTCCTAACTGGTTCAGAAGTTGGTTTTCTGTCTGGGGATCTGTCGCTCAAATTTTACCAGAAGAATTACAAATATCTCAGTCAAATTTCATGGATGATAATGGAAAAGACCCTAATGTCGACTACCATTTGTACTTTATAGCCATGTATCAGATACCCTGGATAATGAGGTGGCAATTTGCCATATCCAATAATGCTTCTGACAATTATGAATATATTCCCAAAATAGGAAAGAAAATATCCATAAAATGGTGGGACATATTTGTTTATGAAAATTTAAAGCCAGAAAAAATAAGAAAGAAAAAGATTCCAGAAGCAATAAGAGCCTTTGTATATGACAACCCAAATAATTTGACAGATTATATTAGGCAAATGAAAAAGAAAAATCCGCAAGTCACAAAAGAGGAATCAGAAAAACAATTGCTTCAAATCTTCGAAGAAGAAGCTGGAGCAGAAAGTGCCCAAAATGAAGAAGAGCATACTATGGAAGAAGAAGAAGAAGTCCAAACGCTTCATGGTTTCTCACAGAAGCAGACCCTTTACTAAAATCCGAAAACCAAAACTCGACAATATCCAAAACAACCATCCAGAACTCTCTAGAACCTTCCATAAATTTTTAGAATCTTCCAAGCTACAGTAAAAAGTACCGTCTACATCACCGACAAAATAAAGCTCCACTACCAACAGTAACCTCCACTTACCTAAAAGAATCTTGCCACCCGTTCACCTTTTTGACACCTGTCTCGCACAAGCTAAAGACGAATCATCACCCACCAGACATCTGTCTCGCACTAGCTAAAGATGATTCCATCTGTCGGCACTAGCAAAAGATGATTCCGTCTGTCGCACACCTGATAAAGGAACCCCATGGATCACCGCCACCTGGACCGACAACGCAGATGCCTGCCACCTGTAATAAAGAAGACTGAATACAAGGTTCAGGTCCGCCTCTATAAAAGGGAGTGAAGGCCATTTGAAGAAGTAGAGTTTTGAGAGTCCAAGCTCAAAAGCCATATTCCAGAGACTCTTCGTAACCTAATCTTTGCTCTCTATTCTTCTCTCTTCCTGCTCTCTACTCTTCTTAGTTTTTCATTTTATGTGTGATTGTAACTACAACAACCTTCCGAGTAACTGTCCATTCGAATGGAGGTCTTTCTCTAGCTACTGTATCTGTAGACTGTAAGTGCTTTAGAACAGTTTGTTATAGTTTGAAGTTTGTAACAGTTTGTTATAGTTTGAAGTTTGCAATAGTTTGTTATAGTCTGAGTTTGTAATAGTTTGTTACAGTTTGAGTTTGTATTAACAGTTGGTTATCTGTAACAGTCTTTGTTATAATAAAGAGTTTGTTTTACGCTTGCAACAATTTGCTTGAACTAGTTTTTAGATCAGAACAATTTAAGATATATGATGCAACTAAAAGCAATTTTTAAAGTTAAAATTAGACAAAATACCTATACTACTTGGATTATTCTTGATATAGCACCATTTCCTATCATTGTTTTCTTATATGTATTAATTTACTTAGGTTATATTAGAATGCTTGCATAAATATTTAGCATAAAGTTTCAGTATAGTAGATCTTGGTCAGTTATGGTATCAGAGCCATTAGAAACTTTATTCTAAGGATTATTAAAAGTTGATTTTAACCTCTTAAAAGATAGAAACCTAATCAAATTCTTCCATTAAAGAAGTTAGTCCGATTGTTAAGACTGTTGTCGCCCTGTCCAGAAAGATCGTTAAGGCCAGGAAAGAGCCGCTGAGGTCGAAAAGAGACATAAGAGGTTGACTAAAGGTTATAATAAAATCGGCTATATAATTTAAACATCCTAGGAATCGTTGTAATTCTGTTTTATTTAAGATTATATCAAGGAATTTATTTGAAAATTCAATAGCTCTGTCTATTGGGATAATGGTTCCTTGAAAACTGTTATGTCCTAAAAATCTGATTTTGGTTTGACAGTGCTTCATTTTTTGTGCTGATACTACTAAACCTGCATAATTTATCGTCGTCAGGAAGATATTTAAATGCTTAAAATGTTGATGAATATCCTCTGAAAAAATTAGCACATCATCAATATACACAATCATGAATTTTTCTTATATGGATTAAATATGTCATTCATAATTTTTTGAAATTCAGAAGGAGCATTTTTTAAACCAAACGGCATTACATTTCACTCATATTGTCTGAATGGGACATTAAATGCAGTTTTATATCGATCCTTGTCTTGTATTTGTATTTGCCAATATCCTGATTTAATATCAAATTTTGAGTATATACAAGTATTGATTAGTCTATCTAATAAATCTTTTTTATCAGGTTTGGTATAAAGAATCCATTTTAAGCCTATTAAGGGGTTTATAGTTTATAACTAATTTAGGGACTCCCCTTTCCTTTTCAGTTGCATTTTCAACATAGAGAGCAGCACAACACTAGGGTGAAGAGCTTGGTCTTATTAATTTATTTTTTAATTGATCATCTATTTCATTTTTGCAAATTTCGAATAAACTGGAATTCATTTGTATTGGTCGTGCTTTAGTAGGTATTTTATTTTCTGTAAATCCTTCTTCATAAGGTAATTCTATCATATGCCATTTCCTATTCCAAAAAGCACTTGGTATACCAAGGTCTACTAACTGAAACTTTATTCTAAATATTTATGCAAGCATTCTAATATAACCTAAGTAAATTAATACATATAGGATAACAATGATAGAAAATGGTGCTATATCAAGAATAATCCAAGTAGTATAGGTATTTTGTCTAATTTTAAAACTAAAAATTGCTTTGAGTTGCATAATATATTTTAAATTGTTTTGATCTAAGAACTAGTTCAAGCAAACTGTTGCAATCGTAAAACAAACTCTTTATTATAACAAAGACTGTTACAGATAACCAACTGTTAATACAAACTCAAACTGTAACAAACTATTACAAACTTCAAACTATAATTAACTGTTACAAACTTCAAACTATAACAAACTGTTCTAAAGCACTTACAGTCTGCAGATACAGTAGCTAGAGCAAGACCTCCATTCGGATGAACAGTAACTCGGAAGGTCATTGTAGTTACAATCACACATAAAATGAAAAACTAAGAAGAGTAGAGAGCAGGAAGAGAGAAGAGGAGAGAGCAAAGATTAGGTTCTGAAGGGTATCTGGAATATGGCTTTTGAGCTTGGACTCTCAAAACTCTGCTTCTTGAAGCCTTCACTCCCTTTTATAGAGGCGGACCTGAACCTTGTATTCAATCTTCTTTAGTACAAGTGGCAGGCATCTGCGTTGTCAGTCCAGGTGGCGGTGATCCATGGGGTTCCTTTATCAGGTTTGCGATAGACAGAATCATCTTTTGCTAGTGCAGACAGATGGAATCATCTTTAGCTAATGCGGGACAGATGTCTGGTTGGTGATGATTCATCTTTAGCTAGTGCGAGACAGGTGTCAAAAAGGTGAACATGTGGCAAGATTCTTTTAGGTAAGTGGAGGTTACTGTTGGTAGTGGAGCTTTATTTTTTCGGTGATGTAGACGCTACTTTTTATTGTAGCTTGGAAGATTCTAGAAATTTTTGGAAGGTTCTAGAGAGTTCTGGAAGGTTGTTTTGGATATTGCCGGGTTTTGGTTTTCGGGTTTTTAGTAAAGGGTCTGCTTCTGTGAGAAACCATGAAGCGTCTGGACTTCTTCTTCTTCTTCCATAGTATCTCTTCTTTATTTTGGGCACTTTTTTCTCCAGCTTCTTCTTCGAATATTTGAAGCAATTGTTTTTCTAATTCTTCTTTTGTGGCTTGAGGATTTTTCTTTTTCATTTGTCTAATATATTCTGCCAAATTATTTGGGTTGTCATATACAAAGGCTCCTATTGCTTCTGAAATCTTTTTCTTTCTTATTTTTTCTGGCTTTAAATTTTTATAAAGAAATATGTCCCACCATTTTATGGATATTTTCTTTCCTATTTTGGGAATATATTCCTAATTGTCAGAAGTATTATTGGATATGGCAAATTGCCACCTCATTATCCAGGGTATCTGATACATGGCTATAAAGTACAAATGATAATCGACATTAGGGTATTTTCCATTTTCATCCATTAATTTTGACTGAGATATTTGTAATTCTTAGGGTAAAATTTGAGGGACAGATCCCCTGACAGAAAACCAACTTCTGAACTAGTTAGGAAATGGTTCAGTTATATGCATTTTGAATTGTATGAACCAGGTATGAGAGTTATTGCAAAAATTCACGCGTAAGAAAGTCAGGGAGATAATTAGTAGAACCTCGGAGATGTTCAATTGTAAAATCAAAGGATGAAAAAATGGCTTGCCATCGAGCAAAACTTTGTTTTGATATAAGATTTTGAATATCTTTTAAAAGAATGTCTTTGGCGGATTTGCCATCGGCGCGTATTAAGAATGGAGTATTAAGAACATCGCTTTGAAATTTGGTTACACAATGAACAATATGTAATATTTCTTTCTTTACCGTGGAATAGTTTTGTTGGGTACTATTCCATGATTTGGAAGTATATCGAACTAATTGTTCAGGGCCATTAACCAGTTGTTGTTTTAGTATACCACTTAGCCCAAGCTCAGAGGCATCATAGTCAATGATATTGAAAGCATTAGGATCGGAAAGAACCAAGCAAAGAAGTTCCTTTGCTTTGCCTTTAAGGATTTTAATAGCATTGGTATGCTCATCTGTCCATTTTGGAAGATTCATTTTTAGCCATTCATATAATGGTTTAGCTAAAAGTGCTAGATCTTTAATAAAATTGGCTATTTAATTTAAACATCCTGGGAATTGTTGCAATTATGTTTTATTTAAGATTATATCAGGGAATTTATTTGAAAATTCAATAGCTCTGTCTATTGGGATAATGGTTCCTTGAAAAATGTTATGTCCTAAGAATCTGATTTTGGTTTGATAGAGATTCATTTTTCGTGCTGATACTACTAAACCTGCATACTTTACCTTCGTCAAGAAGATATTTAAATGCTTAAAATGTTGATGAATATCCTCTGAAAAAATTAGCACATCATCAATATACACAATCATGAATATCATATATGAATTAAATATGTCATTCATAATTTTCTGAAATTCAGAAGGAGCATCATTCATAATTTTCTGAAATTCAGAAGGAGCATTCTTTAAACCATACGGCATTACATTCCACTCATATTGTCCGAATGGGACATTAAATGCAGTTTTATATCGATCCTTATCTTGTATTTGTATTTGCCAATATCTTGATTTAAGATCAAATTTTGAGTATATACAAGCATTGATTAGTCTGTCTAATAAACCTTTTTTATTAGGTATGGGATATCGAATCCATTTTAAGACTTTATTAAGGGGTTTATAGTTTATAACTAATCTAGGAACTCCCCTTTCCTTTCCAGCTGCATTTCTACATAGAAAGCAACACATCTCCAAGGTGAAGAACTTGGTCTTATTAATTTCTTTTTTAATAAATCATCTATTTCTTTTTTACAAATTTCGAGTAATCTGGAATTCATTTGTATTGGTCGTGCTTTAGTAGGTATTTTATTTTCTGTAAATCCTTCTTCATAAGGTAATTCTATCATATGCCTTTTCCTATTCCAAAAAGCACTTGGTATATCACTACAAACTTCTTGTTGTAATTTTATTTTGATTTCTTTTTTATATCAGGAAGTAAAAGGTCTTGTTTTATTTTTTTATATCTAAGTTCTTCTTTAAGATGATAGAGAAATTTTTCTTTATTTTGAACAGTTTGTTTAACATTATTTATCTCCTTAATTTTTGGTTTGTCTATGAATTCAAATTTTATCCTATTACCATCTAAGTTTGACTCTATTCCTGTATTATCATTTTTTAAAGGATAAAGTAGGGTTAAGAAGGGTGTTCCTAATATTACTGCCTGACTTAATCCTTTGACCATAATAAAATGTAATTCTCAATAAGTTCCATTATTACAAACTGCAGCATTGGATACATTATAATTTATAATTAACCTACTACCATCAGCGGTATTTAATATTTGTGTTGTTTTATTAAAATATTTAGTAGGAATTAAACCTTCATTTATACAGTTTAAATCAGCACCTGAATCTATTAATGCTAAGGATTGAAAACTATATTCATTTTTAACTATAATTCTTACTAATGTGAACCATTTTTGTGTAATTATCTTATTTATCAAATTTAAAGAAATGTTTTCTTCCTGGATTTCCTCTTTGTTGCCAGAGGATTCTGGTAGATCAAGTTTTATTGGTTTTAATTTGTGAGATTCGATTAATTGATCAAATTCTAATTCATCATTTTCAGAAATAGATTCTGAGAATTCGTTATGTAATTCTAATATTCTAATCCTATTTTTAAGTTGTTGAACTTCTGCATTTACTTCGTTTATTTCTTGTTTTAGATCTGCCGTAGTTGGTTCTCTTTGAATTGTGTCTTTCTTGCTTACCCTTTTTAATATTTCAGAAAAGCTATATGCATCTGGAGTTTTTAGTAATGGGGTAGGCTTATTTTGGCTTTTACTATTTTAAGATATTGTGTTATCGTTTCTCTTTCTCATTAGGATTAGTTATTTTATCTATTAAATCTATTATTAGATTTTCTTCATTGGTTAATGTATTGCAGGAGCATTCCTCCATTTCTTCATTTGTTTGCTCATCTGAGCTGCTCCATATTAACTGTTCATCTTCTATATTTCCTACTAGTGAACTAGAACTTGTACCTTCTATAGAACTGTCTTCTGAATCATATAATTGTAGAATATCATAGATTTTGTTTCTAATATTTGCATCTAATAGCAGACTGTCTATTTTTCTTTTTGCTTTGCAGTTGTTCTTATAATGCCCAATTTTTCCACACTTTTAACAAACACGTAATTTTTTTTCCCCTTCTTATATTTATTTTTTGGAGAAAATCATTTTATAAATTTTTCTTTTTTATGTTTTCTAGATTTTTACATATTTTTGTTTTCTATTTTATATTTTTTCTTTTTATATTTTTTATTAGAAGATATATCTATACTATATCCGAATTGCTCACAAAAGTCTCCTAATTCCTTTTTACCTGTCATTTTTTGTTTATCTAATTGTCTTTTTAATTTCATATATGTACATAAGGCTAAGCCTTCTGCACAAATCTCGGCTAACAGTTCTCCTAATATATAAACAGAGTATGATATGATTCCGCCATTTTTATTTTTGAGTCTATTGAGAACTTTTTCAGCAAAGAGATGAGGTAAACCAGCGATGAATTTTTTTTTCCAATGATCTAAATTATTATCTTCTCGGGTTAATAATCGAGAAAAGAAAGCATCTTTGTACCATTTATAATGTGATAAAGTGGGACATTTTAGATTAGAAAGCAGATCTTCAGATCTTGCTTCTAGGAGTGTGATACTTCCTACAAAATGAAGACTCATTGTGTAAATGAGGGTATTAACAGCATCACTTTCGCTGTAGAGAATATCTTGACCTGTTTCATTTTTAACAGTCCATTGCCTAGTATTATTTAAAATTTGATTTTTTGATATTTCACTTAGATGGAAATCCCACCATCCTCTCAACCATCATGTGAATCCACAAACAATGGCTTTCGCTACTTCTTGATCATGATTTCCCGCCATCTTACAGGCAGATGCATACATTGTCATATGTTTCATTGTATCTAGAATTTGGTGTTTTAGACATTCTATCTATGTTCCAATTTACTATTGTTCTTCCTGAGTAGGAAGTTGTTTGGGAAATTAGATCTTCTTCAAACCGAATATCTACAGGTGTCGGCCTAGTATGATACATTCTAGCATTAGCTACATGCCTCCATTTAGTTCCGTATGATATTCTATTAATATCTTGATCATCTTCTGTGAAAGGAATTTCCATATTTTCAATTGTTTATTACTGGCTCTTCTTGAAGAATCAGCACTTTTGATTCTTTAATAACAATCCCTTTTTTCTTTTTATCTTTTATCTTGGAAGTCGGTCCTTTTAAGTCTAGATTTGATAATTTTTCTACTAATTGATCGATAAGATCTATATGATCGTTTTGAATTTTAAATCATGTTTTATTTATTTCAGGAGGTGGTTTAAATAATACCGCTTTCTTTTTTTCTTCTAATTTTTCGTAAGGTTGTCTTATCATATTTTCTATTCTAGTGGATTGTTTTCCTAAAGTTTGTAAATATAAATTGGTATAACTATTTTGTTTTATTATTTGAGGTAGTAATTCTATTCTCTGTGCATGTTCAGCTGGTATTTTATATGGAATGGCTCTGGCTTCTATCATCGTTCTGGCATCTGAATCTTTATCTTTCTGGGTTCCTTTTATTATAATTCCTCCTTTTTCTGGTGGATGTATACTAGTTATTTGTCCTCCTTCTATCATGTGAAATGTTTGGTACTACTGTTCTAATGTATTTATTTCAAAATTTGGTACTGGTATTCCTTTGTCATGTAATATTATTTTTAGCCATTTAAAGAATCCTATATTTTGTTTATCTTTTTTTATAAACTTGTTATATTTTTTATGAAATATGTCTATCAGTTTTTTGTCAAATGTTTCTAATTACCATTTTCGTAATTTAGTATTTTTTATAGATAGATAATCATTTTTTAATTCTTCTAAATCTATCTTTCCTTCTCTTTGTAAGGTTAAGATTTAAAAATCTGGATTTGAGAAGGAATGATCGCTACTTTCTATAGTTTTATAATGGGGTATGTGGATATTACTTCTTGTCCTGATTGAGCCTTGAATTTTTTGATCTTGGCTAATTGCAGAAGTAGAATTTCTAGCAGGTTCAAGGTTTCTTATTCAATGGTTTATTACTAAGTCATCTTTCACCTTTAATCTAGTTTGCCTCTGATTATTAAACTGAATTTCTATTTCGTCGTCAGGATGTTCAATGATATGTTCTGGATTTTTATTGGTCGAATTATTATAATGTTGGTTCTCATTATATACGGTCCAATTTGTTGGCAATATTATTTGAGACCAATCAATAGATTTAGGAATAATTGTATTGGATTTTTCAATATTATTTTGGAAAAATATTGTTTTACCTTTAGTATCTACTTGTAACACATTTGGGCATAGAGTGTTCATTACTTTATAACAGATGCTATATACTAATGCTATATTTTGAGAACTTGGATTCATATCAAATCCTTGTGTTTTTAATTTAAGAGTTAATACTTTTAATATGTTTGGATCAATAAGTGATAAAGAATAATTGGTAAAACAATTAAAGTATACTGGTCCACTGCATAGGCTTGATTCGACTATTCTTAATAATGAGTATGAGAATTTATTATATCTATTATCCCTTAAGCATGCTAGTATAGAATTATTAAGTCCTAACCTAGTAAGTGGTTTTATAGCTACTTGTATAAGTCCTATATGTAAATATTTATAGTCTTTATCTCTATGTGATTGGATTATTTTATTAGATAATAATTGAAAGTCTTCTTGATCACTAGTGACAGACAAGCTTTGTTCTACTGTCTTTATAGCATATCTTGTTTTTAGATTGAATGATCATTTTTTATATATATCTGAGATAGGTACTTTAGGTATATTCCAATTCTGAATTTGTTTTTCTATATTTTCTATTAAAACTTCTTCTTTATTTTTTACTCTAAGGGTACTATTAGATGAAGGTAACTTCTTATTAGCTAGATTTTCCTAATGAAATTTTCATTCAGAAATTACGGATAATGACCTTTAGTCAACCTCTTATGTCGCTTTTCGACCTCAGCGGCTCTTTCCTTGCCTTAACGGTCTTTCTGGACAGGGCGACAACAGTCTCAACACTTGGACTAACTTCTTTAATGGACGAATTTGATTAGGTTTCTATCTTTTAAGAGGTTAAAATCAACTTTTAATAGTCCTTAGAATAAAGTTTCTAATGACTTTGTTACCATAGCTGACCAAGATCTACTAACTGAAACTTTATTCTAAATATTTATGCAAGCATTCTAATATAACCTAAGTAAATTAATACAGATAAGATAACAATGATATAAAATGGTGCTATATCAAGAATAATCCAAGTAGTATAGGTATTTTGTCTAATTTTAACGCTAAAAATGTCTTTTAGTTGCATAATATATATTAAATTGTTTTGATCTAAAAACTAGTTCAAGCAAATTGTTGCAATCGTAAAACAAACTCTTTATTATAACAAAGACTGTTACAGATAACCAACTGCTAATACAAACTCAAACTATTACAAACTTCAAACTATAACAAACTGTTTCAAACTTCAAACTATAACAAACTGTTCTAAAGCACTTACAGTCTGCAGATACAATTGCTAGAGAAAAACCTCCATTCGGATTGACGGTAACTCGGAAGGTCATTGTTTACAATCACACATAAAATGAAAAACTAAAAAGAGTAGAGAGCAGGAAGAGAGAAGAAGAGAGAGCAAAGATTAGGTTCTGAAGGTTCTCTGGAATATGGCTTTTGAGCTTGGACTCTCAAACTCTACTTCTTCAAATGGCCTTCACTCCCTTTTATAAAGGCAGACATGAACCTTGTATTCAATCTTCTTTATTATTGGTGGCAGGTTTCTGCATTGTCAGTCCAGGTGGAGGTGATCCATGGAGTTCCTTTATCAGGTGTGCGAGAGACAGAATCATCTTTTGCTAGTGCGGAAGGATGGAATCATCTTTAGCTAGTGCGGGACAGATGTCTGGTGGGTGATGATTCATCTTTAGCTAGTGCGGGACAGGTGTCAAAAAGGTGAACATGTTGCAAGATTCTTTTAGGTAAGTGGAGGTTATGTTGGTAGTGGAGCTTTATTTTGTCGATGATGTAGATGGTACTTTTTACTGTAGCTTGGAAGATTCTAGAAATTTCTGGAAGGTTCTAGAGAGTTCTGAAAGTTGTTTTGGATATTGTCGGGTTTTGGTTTTCGTGTTTTTAGTAAAGGGTCTGCTTTTGTGAGAAACCATGAAGCGTCTGGACTTCTTCTTCTTCTTCCATAGTATGCTCTTCTTCATTTTGGGCACTTTCAGCTCCAGTTTCTTCTTCTAAGATTTGAAACAATTGTGTTTCTAATTCCTCTTTTCTGGCTTGAGGATTTTTCTTTTTCATTTGCCTAATATATTCTTCCAAATTATTTGGGTTGTCATATACAATGGCTCCTATTGCTTCTGGAAGTCTTTCTTATTTTTTCTGGCTTTAAATTTTCATAAACAAATATGTCCCACCATTTTATGGATATTTTCTTTCCTATTTTGGGAATATATTCATAAATGTCAGAAGTATTATTGGATATGGCAAATTGCCACCTCATTATCCAGGCTATCTGATACATGGCTATAAAGTACAAATGGTAATCGACATTAGGGTATTTTCCCTTATCATCCATGAATTTTGACTGAGATATTTGTAATTCTTCAGGTAAAATTTGAGGGACAGATCCCCTGACAGAAAACCAACTTCTGAACCAGTTAGGAAATGGTTCAGTTATATGCATTTTAAATTGTATGAATCAGGTATGAGAGTTATAATTAAGACTTTGCTCCAAGCATCAATATATTCTGCATATCGGTAATATTTATTTGGGAAATCTTGGGCTTGCAATTTTTTTTCGCTCAAGGGTTCTGAGCCCCATTCACTATAGGGTAATATTTTCCGAATCTGTATTTTGGAATATGCTCTCATTCTGGTATTAGGTTGATGATAATGAACAATTGAAACAGAACAAGTTTCTAACAGAATGGCTTTATACCATTCTCGTGTTTTGATTCCATTGGAAGGGTTCTAATTGTTATGTAAGTAAATTTTTGCAATCTGGCTTGGATCTTCCATAGCATGACGATCTTCTATGATCGAGTCTACCAAGAATGTTGTATCAGCATATTGGGCTCTCTCCATAGTAGGTGTTTTTCTGAGTGTCGGTGACTGGATAAAGATTGGAGGTTGGTTTCGAGAAGGGCTTTGCTGGCTCGAATATTAAGTTTAATTTGGACTATATGGTGGTAGACTAATTATCAGTGATTCAACAGAATAAGCTGGAACTATTTCTTTGCCCTTTTGGCTATTTCTATTATCCATATTATTTCGATGAAATAATATTAAAGCTAATGGTGGTTGCTCAGGTTCAAGTGGAACGACCTTCCGAGTTACTGTCCATCCGAATGGAGGTCTTTCTCTAGCTATTGTATCTACAGACGGTAAGTGCTTTAGAACAATTTGTTATAGTTTAAAGTTTGTAATAGTTAGAGTATGAGTTTGTATTAACAGTTGGTTATCTGTAACAGTCTTTGCTATAATAAAGAGTTTGTTTTACGATTGCAACAATTTGCTTGAACTAGTTTTTAGATCAGAACAATTTAAGATATATAATGCAACTAAAAGCAATTTTTAGCATTAAAATTAGACGAAATACCTATACTACTTGGATTATTCTTGATATAGCACCATTTTCTATCACTGTTATCTTATCTGTATTAATTTACTTAGGTTATATTAGAATGCTCGCATAAATATTTAGAATAAAGTTTCAGTTAGTAGATCTTGGTCAGTTATGGTATCAGAGCCATTAGAAACTTTATTCTAAGGACTATTAAAAGTTGATTTTAATCTCTTAAAAGATAGAAACCTAATCAAATTCCTCCATTAAAAAAGTTAGTCAGAGTGTTAAGACTGTTATCGCCCTGTTCAGAAAGATCGTTAAGGCAAGGAAAGAGTCGTTGAGGTCGAAAAGAGACATAAGAGGTTGACGAAAGGTCATTATCCATAATTTCTTAATGGAAAATTTCATTAGGAATCTAGCTAATAAGAAGTTACCTTCATCTAATAAGACCCTTAGAGTAAAAAATAAAGAAGATGTTTTAATAGAAAATATAGAAAAACAAATTCAGAATTGGAATATACCTAAAGTACCTATCTCAGATATATATAAAAAAGGATCATTCAATCTAAAAACAGGATATGCTATAAAGACAGTAGAACAAAGCGTGTCAGTCACTAGTGATCAAGAAGACTTTCAATTATTAACTAATGAAATAATCCAATCACATACACATAAAGACTATAAATATTTACATATAGGACTTATACAAGTAGCTATAAAACCACTTACTAGGTTAGGGCTTAATAATTCTATACTAGCATGCTTAAGGGATAATAGACATAATAAATTCTCATATTCATTATTAGGAATAGTCGAATCAAGCCTGTGCAGTGGACCAGTATGCTTTAATTGTTTTTCCAATTATTCTGTACCACTTAGTGATCAAAATATATTAAAAGTATTAACTCTTAAATTAAAAACACAAGGATTTGATATGAATCTAGGATCTCAAAATATAGCATTAGTATATAGCATCTGTTATAAAGTAATGAACACTTTATGCCCAAATGTGTTACAAGTATATACTAAAGGTAAAACAATATTTTTCCAAACTAATATTGAAAAATCCAATACAATTATTCCTAAATCTATTGCTTGGTCCCAAATAATATTGCCAACAAATTGGACCGTACATATTGAGAAACAACATTATAATAATTTGATCAATAAAAATCCAGAACATATCATTGAACATCCTGACGGAGAAATAGAAATTCAGTTTAATAATCAGAGGCAAACTAGATTAAAGGTGAAAGATGACTTAGTAATAGACCATCGAATAAGAAACCCTGAACCTGCTAGAAATTCTACTTCTGCAATAAGCCAAGATCAAAAAATTCAAAGCTTAACCAAGACAAGAAGTAATATCCACATACCCTAGTATAAAGCCATAGGAAGTATCGATCATTCCTTCTCAGATGCAAAAACGATGATAGAAGCGAGAGCCATTCTATATAAAATACCAGTTGAGCATACACAGAGAATAGAATTACTACCTCAAATAATAGAACAAAATATTTATACCTATTTATATTTACAAACTTTAAAAAAACAATCTACTAGAATAGAAAATATGATAAGACAACCTCACGAAAAATTAGAAGAAAAAAAGAAAGCAGTATTATTTAAACCACCTCCTGAAATAAATAAAACAAGATTTAAAATTCGAAACGATCATACAGATCTTATAAATCAATTAGTAGCAAAATTATCAAATCTAGACTTAAAAGAATCGACTTCCGAGATAAAAGATAAAAAGGGAAAATGGATTGTTATTAAAGAATCAGAAGCACTGACTCTTCAAGAAGAGCCAGTAATGAACTATACAATTGAAAATATGGAAATTGCTTTCACAGAAGATGCTCAAGTTATTAATAGAATATCATACAGAACTAAATGGAGGCCTGTAGCTAATGCTAGAATGTATCATACTAGGCAGACACCTATAGATATTTAGTTTGAAAAAGATCTAATTTCCCATACTTCTTACTCAGGAAGAACAATAGTATATTGGAACATAGATGGAATGTCTGAACACCAAATTCAAGATACAATGAAACATATGACAATGTATGCATCTGCCTGTAAAATGGTAGAAAATCATGATCAAGAAGTAGCAAAAGCCATTGTCTGTGGATTCACATGATGGCTAAGAGGATGGTGGGATTTCCATCTAAGTGAAATATCAAAACATCAAATTTTAAATAATACCAGGCAATGGACTTTTAAAAATGAAACAGGTCAAGATATTCTATACAGTGAAAGTGATGCTATTAATACCCTGATTTACACAATAACTCATCATTTTGTAGGAAGTACCGCACTCTTAGAAGCAAGATCTGAAGATCTGCTTTCTAATCTAAGATGTCCCACTTTATCACGTTATAAATGGTACAAAGATGTTTTTTTTCTCGATTATTAACTCGAGAAGATATAATTTAGATCATTGGAAAGAAAAATTCATTGCTAGTTTACCTCATCTCTTTGCTGAAAAAGTTCGCAATAGACTCAAAAATAAAAATGGGTGAATCATACCATACTCTGTTTATACATAGGAGAACTGTCAGCCGACCGAGATTTGTGTAGAAGGCTTGGCCGTATGTACATATATGAAATTAAAAAGACAATTAGATAAACAAAAAATGACAGGTAAAAAGGAATTCGGAGACTTTTGTGAGCAATTCAGAAATAGTATAGATATATCTCCTAATAAAAAATATAACAAGAAAAAATATAAAATAGAAAACAAAAATATGTCAAAATCTAGAAAACATAAAAAAGAAAAATTTATAAAACGATTTTCTCCTAAAAATAAATATAAGAAAGGAAAGAAACAATTACCTCTTTGTTACAAGTGTGGAAAAATTGGGCATTATAAGAACAACTGCAAGTAAAAAGAAAAATAGACAGTCTAATATTAGATGAAAATATTAGAAAAAAAATCTATGATATTATACAAATAAATTATTCAGAAGACAGTTCTATAGAAGGTACAACTTCTAATTCACTAGTAGGAAATATAGAAGATGAACAGTTAATATGGAGCAGCTCAGATGAGCAAACAGATGAAAACAATGGAGGAATGCTCCTGCAATACATTAACCAATGAAGAAAATCTAATAATAGATTTAATAGAATAAATAACTAATCCTAATGAGAAAAGAGAAACAATAACACAATATCTTAAAATAGTAAAAGCCAAAAATAAGCCTACCCCGTTACTAAAAACTCCAGATGCATATAGCTTTTCTGAAATATTAAAAGGGTAAGCAAGAAAGACACAATTCAAAGAGAACCAACTACGGCAGATCTAAAACAAGAAATAAACGAAGTAAAAACAGAAGTTCAACAACTTAAAAATAGGATTAGAATATTAGAATTACATAACGAATTTTCATACTCTATTTCTGAAAATGATGAATTAGAATTTCATCAATTAATCGAATCTCACAAATTAAAACCAATAAAACTTGATCTAGGAGGAAATCCAGGAAGAAAAAATTTATTTAAATTTGATAAATAAGATAATTACACAAAAATGGTTCACATTAGTAAGAATTATAGCTAAAAATGAAAGCATTAATAGATTCAGGTGTTGTTTTAAACTGTATAAATGAAGGTTTAGTTCCTACTAAATATTTTGATAAAACAACACAAATATTAAATACCGCTGATATTAGTAGATTAATTATAAATTATAAATTATCCAATGCTATTGTTTGTAATAATAGAATTTGTTTAGAATTACCTTTTATTATAGTCAAAGGATTAAGTCAGGCAGTAATATTAGGAACACCCTTCTTAAGCCTATTTTATCCTTTTAAAAATAGATAATACAGGAATAGAGTCAAACTTAGATGGTAATAGGATAAAATTTGAATTCATAGACAAACCCAAAATTAAGGAGATAAATAATGTTAAAAAAACTGTTCAAAACAAAGAAAAATTTCTCTATCATCTTAAAGAAGAACTTAAATATAAAAAAATAGAACAAGACCTTTTACTTCCCGATATAAAAAAGAAATTTGAAGAAATCAAAATAAAATTACAACAAGAAGTTTGTAGTGATATACCAAGTGCTTTTTGGAATAGGAAAAGGCATATGATATAATTACCTTATGAAGAAGGATTTACAGAAAATAAAATACCTACTAAAGCACGACCAAGAAATTAAAAAAAGAAATTAATGAGACCAAGCTCTTCACACTGGAGCTGTACTGCTTTCTATGTAGAAAATGCAGCTGAAAAGGAAAGGGGAGTCCCCAGATTAGATATAAACTATAAACCCCTTAATAAAGTCTTAAAATGGATTCGATATCCTATACCAAATAAAAAAGATTTATTAGACAAACTAATCAATATTGTATTTACTCAAAATTTAATCTTAAATCAGGATATTGGCAACAAATACAAGACAAAGATCAATATAAAACTGCATTTAATGTCCCATTCGGACAATATGAGTGGAATGTAATGCCGTTTGGTTTAAAGAATGCTCCTTCTGAAGTTCAGAAAATTATGAATGACATTTTTAATCCATATATGAAATTCATGATTGTGTATATTGACGGTGTGCTAATTTTTTCAGAGGATATTCATCAACATTTTAAGCATTTAAATATCTTCCTGACGACGGTAAAGTATGCAGGTTTAGTAGTATCAGCACGAAAAAATGAATCTCTGTCAAACCAAAATCAGATTTTTAGGACATAACATTTTTCAAGGAACCATTATCCCAATAGACAGAGCTATTGAATTTTAAAATAAATTAGCCAAATATAATCTTAAATAAAATAGAATTGCAACGATCCCTAGGATGTTTAAATTATATAGCTGATTTTATTAAAGATCTAGCACTTATAGCTAAACCATTATATGACCGGCTAAAAAAGAATCCTCCAAAATAGACAAATGAGCATACCAATGCTATTAAAATCTTTAAGGGCAAAGCAAATGCACTTTCTTACTTGGTTCTTTCCGATCATAATGCTTTTAAGATCATTGAATGTGATGCCTCTGAGTTCAGGCTACGTGGTGTACTAAAACAACAACTGGTTAATGGCCCTGAACAATTAGTTCGATATACTTCCAAATCATGGAATAGTACCCAACAAAACTATTACACGGTAAAGAAAGAAATATTAGCTATTGTTCATTGCGTAACCAAATTTCAAAGTGATGTTCTTAATACTCCATTCTTAATACGCACCGATTGCATATCTGCCAAAGACATTCTCTTACAAGATGTTCAAAATCTTGTATCTAAACAAATTTTTGCTTAGTGGCAAGCCATTTTATCATCCTTTGATTTTACAATTGAACATCTCCGCGGTTCTACTAATTATCTCCCTGACTTTCTTACGCGTGAATTTTGGTCGGGAGGCAAGGAATCTGCCACCACTTGAACCTGAGTAACCACCATTAGCTTTAATATTATTTCATCAAAATAATATGGATAATAGAAATAGCCAAAAGGGCAAAGAAATAGTTCCAGCTCATCCTGCTGAATCGCCGATAATTAGTCTACCACCATATAGTCCAAATTATCGTGAATATTCGAGCCAGCAAAGCCCTCCTCGAAACCAACCTCCAATCTTTATGCAGTCACCAACACTCAGAAAAACACCTACTATGGAGAGAGCCCAATATGTTGATACAACATTCTTGGTAGACTTGGTCATAAAAGATCGCCATGCTATGGAAGATCCAAGCCAGATTGCAAAATTTTACTTACATAACAATTTGAACCCTTCCAATGGAATCAAAACACGAGAATGGTATGAAGCCATCTGTTAGAAACTGGTTCTATTTCAATTGTTCATTATCATGAACCGAATACCAGAATGATAGCATAATCCAAAATACAGAAGTGAATGGGGCTCAGAACCCTCGAGAGCAAAAAAAATTGCAAGCCCAAGATTTTCCAAATAAATATTACCGATATACCGAATATATTGATGCTTGGAGCAAAGTCTTTGACCTCCAAAATAATAATAACTCTCATACCTGGTTCATACAATTCAAAATGCATATAACTGAACCATTTCCTAACTGGTTCAGAAGTTGGTTTTCTGTCTGAGGATCTGTCCCTCAAATTTTACTCGAAGAATTACAAATATCTCAGTCAAAATTCATAGATGATAATGGGAAAGACCCTAATGTCGATAACCATTAGTACTTTATACCCATGTATCAGATACCCTGGATATTGATGTGGAAATTTGCCATATTCAATAATACTACTGACAATTACGAATATATTCCAAAAATAGGACAAAAAATATCCATAAAATGGTGGGACATATTCTTTTATGAAAATTTAAAGCAAGAAAAAATAAGAAAGAAAAAGATTCCTGAAGCAATAGGAGCCTTTGAAAATGACAGCCTAAATAATTTGGCAGAATATATTAAGCAAATGAAAAAGAAAAATCCTCAAGCCACAAAAGAGGAAATAGAAAAACAATTGTTTCAAATCTTCGAAGAAGAAGCTGAAATAGAAAGTGCCCAAAATGAAGAAGAGCATACTATGGAGGAAGAAGAAGAAGTCCAGATGCTTCATGGTTTCTCACAGAAGCAGACCCTTTACTAAAAACCCGAAAACCAGAACCTGACAATATCCAAAACAACCTTCCAGAACTCTCTAGAACCTTCCAGAAATTTCTAGAATCTTTCAAGCTACAAAAAAAAGTACCATCTACATCATCGACAAAATAAAGCTCTACTACCAACAGTAACCTCCACTTACCTAAAAGAATCTTGCCATCTATTTACCTTTTTGACACCTGTCCCACACTACCTAAAGATGAAACATTACCCACCAGACATCTGTCCTGCACTAGCTAAAGATGATTCCATCTGTCCGCACTAGCAAAAGATGATTCCGTCTGTCGCACACCAGATAAAGGAACCCCATGGATCACCGCCACCTGGACTGACAACGCAGATGCCTGCCACCTGTAATAAAGAAGATTGAATACAAGGTTCAGGTTCGCCTCTATAAAAGGGAGTGAAGGCCATTTGAAGAAGCAGAGTTTTGAGAGTCCAAGCTCAAAAGCCATTATCCAGAGACCCTTCAGAACATAATCTTTGCTCTCTCCTCTTCTTTCTTCCTGCTCTCTACTCTTCTTAGTTTTTCATTTTATGTGTGATTATAACTACAATGACCTTCTGAGTTACTGTCCATCCGAATGGAGGTCTTTCTCTAGCTACTGTATCTGCAGACTGTAAATGCTTTAGAACAGTTTGTTATAGTTTGAAGTTTGAAACAGTTTGTTATAGTTTGAAGTTTGTAATAGTTTGTTACAGTTTGAATTTGTATTAGCAGTTGGTTATCTGTAAAAGTCTTTGTTATAATAAAGAGTTTGTTTTACGATTGCAACAATTTGCTTGAACTAGTTTTTAGATCAGAACAATTTAAGATATATTATGCAACTAAAGCAGTTTTTAGTGTTAAAATTAGACAAAATACCTATACTACTTGGATTATTCTTGATATAGCACCATTTTCTATCATTGTTATCTTATCTGTATTAATTTACTTAGGTTATATTAGAATGCTTGCATAAATATTTAGAATAAAGTTTCAGTTAGTAGATCTTGGTCAGTTATGGTATCAGAGCCATTAGAAACTTTATTCTAAGGACTATTAAAAGTTGATTTTAACCTCTTAAGAGGTAGAAACCTAATCAAATTCCTCCATTAAAGAAGTTAGTCCGAGTGTTAAGACTGTTGCCGCCCTGTCCAGAAATACCGTTAAGGCAAGGAAAGAGCTGCTGAGGTCGAAAAGAGACATAAGAGGTTGACTAAAGGTCATTATCTATAATTTCTTACTAGAAAATTTCATTAGGAATCTAGCTAATAAGAAGTTACCTTAATCTAATAATACCCTTAGAATAAAAAGTAAAGAAGAAGTTTTAATAGAAAATATAGAAAAACAAATTCAGAATTGGAATATACCTAAAGTACCTATCTCGGATATATATAAAAAATGATCATTCAATCTAAAAACAAGATATGCTATAAAGACAGTAGAACAAAGCTTGTCTGTCACTAGTGATCAAAAAGACTTTCAATTATTATCTAATAAAATAATCCAATCACATAGAGATAAAGACTATAAATATTTATATATAGGACTTATACAAGTAGCTATAAAACCACTTACTAGGTTAGGACTTAATAAATCTATACTAGTATGCTTAAGGGATAATAGACATAATAAATTCTCATATTCATTATTAGGAATAGTCGAATCAAGCCTTCGCAGTGGACCAGTATACTTTAATTGTTTTCCCAATTATTCTGTATCACTTAGTGATCCAAACATATTAAAAGTATTAACTCTTAAATTAAAAACATAAGGATTTGATATGAATCCAGGATCTCAAAATATAGCATTAGTATATAGAATCTGTTATAAAGTAATGAACACTCTATGCCCAAATGTGTTACAAGTAGATAGTAAAGGTAAAACAATATTTTTCCAAACTAATATTGAAAAATCCAATACAATTATTCCTAAATCTATTGATTGGTCTCAAATAATTTTGCCAACAAATTGGACCGTATATAATGAGAACCTGTATCATAATAATTCGACCAATAAAAATCCAGAACATATCATTGAACATCCTGACGGCGAAATAGAAATTCAGTTTAATAATCATAGGCAAACTAGATTAAAGGTGAAAGATGACTTAGTAATAAACCATCGAATAAGAAACCCTGAACCTGCTAGAAATTCTACTTCTGCAATAAGCCAAGATCAAAAAATTCAAGGCTTAACCAGGACAAGAAGTAATATCCACATACCCCAGTATAAAACCATAGAAAGTAGCGATCATTCCTTTTCAGATCCATATTTTCAAATCTTAACCCTACAAAGAGAAGAAAAGATAGATTTAGAAGAATTAAAAAATGATTATCTATCTATAAAAAATACTGAATTACGAAAATGGTATTTAGAATCATTTGACAAAAAACTGATAGATATATTTCATAAAAAATATAACAAGTTTATAAAAAAAGAAAAACAAAATATAGGATTCTTTAAATGGCTAAAAATAATATTATAGGACAAAGGAATACCAGTACCAAATTTTGAAATAAATGCATTAGAACAACAGTACCAAACATTTCACATGATAGAAGGGGGACAATTAACTAGTATACATCCACCAGAAAAAGGAGGAATTATAATAAAAGGAACTCAGAAAGATAAAGATTCAGATGCCAGAACGATGATAGAAGCGAGAGCCATTCCATATAAAATACCAGTTGAATAAAAATTTTAGATTGAAAAGAGGTCATTTTGAATTTTCTGGTCGAGCTTTTGTAGAGATTTTATTTTCATTAAATCCTGGTTCATATGGTAATCCTACTATATGCTTTTTCCTTTCCCAAAATGCATTGGGCAATTCACTACAAATCTCTTTTTCTATATGTGTTCTAATTTTAGTATTTTTTTCTATAAGTTCAGAGGTTTGTAATTCTCCTTCTATAGTTCTATATTTTATTTCTGTTTTTAATGAGCAATGAAAATTTTCTTTATGTTTCATGCTATCTTTGACTCTATGGATTTCTTTAATTTTTGGTTTATCTATAAATTCAAATTTTATGATATTACCATCTCTAGTAGTCTCTATTCCAGTATTATTTATGGTTATAGGATAAAGTAAAATAAGAAATGGTACACCAAGTATTACTGCTTGGCTTAGTCCTTTTATCATTATAAAGGAGTATGAAAACAATATCTATTATTACATATAATAGCATAAGATAGTTTGTAATTAATAAACAGTCTACTTCTATCAGCAATATTTAATATTTGCGTTGTTTTGTCAAAATATTTAGTAGGTACTAAACCTTCATTTATGCAATTTAAATCTGCTCTTGAGTCTACCAGTGCTAATGATTGAAAGTCATATTCTTCTTTTACTATTATTTTAACCATTACAAACCATTTTGGTGTAATTATTTTATTTATTATATTTACAGATACATTATTATCTATTCCTTCTATTTTCGTTCCTGATGATTCAGGTTCTTCTAGTACAGAGTTATTATGATCATCTACTAACTGAGTAAATTCTATTTCATCAGTATCTGTTATATTTCTTGAAACTTCATTTTGTAATTCTAATATTTTAATCCTATTTTTTAATTGTTGAACTTCCAATTTTACTTCATTTACTTCTTTTTTTAATTCTGCAATGGTTGGTTCTTTTTGAAGTGCATCTTTTCTATTGATCCTTTTTATTATTTCAGCAAAATTATATTCATCAGGTGGCTTGATTAAATGAGTAGGCTTATTTTTTGCTTTTGTAATGTTAATGAATTGAGTTATTATTTCTCGTTTTTCATCTGGATCTATAATTTTCTCTATTAAATCTAATACTAGATTGTCTTCTTTAGATAACATGTTACAAGAACAATCTTGTATTTCATCATCATTAGATTTTTCTATCGTACTAGTCCATATAAAATCTTCATCTTCAATATTTTCAATAAATGAAGTATTACTAGAATTACTAGAAGTTTCTGTAGAACTATTTTCATCTTAAATCTATATGATATCATATATTTTGTTTCTAATATTTTCATCTAGAATTAGTGTATCTATTTTCTTTTTAACCTTATAGTTACTTTTGTAATGTCCAACTTTTCCACATTTATAACTGACAGGTAATTTTCTCTTTCTTTTTTTATATTTATATTTTGGTGAAATTTTTTTTATAAATATTTCTTTCTTATTTTTCCTATATGATTTTCTTTCTTTCCTTTCTAGCTTATATTTTTTCTTTTTATGAATTTTATCTTTGGATTTTTCAATATTGTATCCAAATTGTTCAAAAAAATCACAAAGTTCTTTTTTACCAGTCATTCGTTGTTTATCTAATTGTTTATTTAATTTCATGTCTGTACATAAGGCTAATCCTTTTGCACAAATTTCAGCAGATAATTCTCCTAGGGTATAAGAAGAATATGGTATTATTCCCCCATTCTTATTTTTAAGTCTATTTTTTACCTTTTCAGTAAATAAGTATGGTAGTCCTGCTATGAATTTTTCTTTCCAATGATCTAACTGGCTATCTTCTCTAGTTAATAATCTGGAGAAAAATACATCTTTATACCATTTATAGTGTGATAATGTAGGACATCTTAAATTAAATAATAAATCTTCAGATCTAGCTTCAAGTAGCGCTATACTCCCCACAAAATGAAGAGTGAAAGTATAAATAAGAGTATTTACGGCATTACTTTCAAAATATAAGACATCTTGATTTTGTTCATTTTTAATCGTCCATTGTCTAGTTGTATTTAAGATTTGATTTTTTGTATTTTCAGGTAGATGGAAATCCCACCAACCACGAAGCCATCCCGTAAATCCACAAATTATGGCTTTTGCGACTTCCTGATCATGGTTTCCTACCATTTTACATGCAGAGGTATACATGGTTATATGTTTTATTGTATCATGAATTTGATGTTCAAACATTCCATATATATTCCAATTTACAATTATCCTTCCTGAATAGGAGGTTGTATGAGATATTAGATCTTCTTCAAATTGAATATCCACAGGGGTTGGTCTAGGATGATATGGTCTGGCAGTAGCAGGTTTCCAATTTTTTCCATAATATATTCTTTGAATATTGTGATCAGAATTAGTTTTAGTAAAATCTATTTCCATATTTTCTATTGTATCATTGATTATTGGTTCTTCTTCTTGAAAGGTTAAAGTTTTTTATTCTTGAATTAATTTACCTTTATCTTTACATCTTTTTCTAATTTAATTTCTTTTTCTTTTATATCTAATTCTTTTATATCTAATTTAGCTAATTTTGATATTAACTGATCCATAAGAGTTTTATCTAATTTTGATATTAACTGATCCCTAAGAGTTTTATTATCTTCTCATGTATGAAATCTTTCTTTATTTATTGTAGGAGGTGGTTTGAATAATAAAGATTTCTGGATTTCTTGTATAGGACTCGGTCTCAGCATATTTTCAATTCTGAGTGTTTGTCTTCCTATAGATTGCATGCATAAATTGGTATAATTATTTTGTTCTTTTATATGGGGAAGTAATTTTGATCTATGGACTATTTTTCCAGTAGTCATTTTATATGGAGTAGCTTTTGTTTCTAGAGTTGGTGCATTATCTGATTCTTTTCCTTTTATTATAAGGCTTCTTTCTGGAGGATGAATACTCGTAACCTTATTTCCTTCTATTGTATTATAAGTAGTATATTGATTTTCTAATGTATTGATTTCAAATTTAGGCATTGCAATTTTCTTTTCATGCAATATTTCTGTTAACCAAATAAAGAATCTTTTATTTTGTTTTTCTGTTTTAAGAAACTTATTATATTTTTTATGAAATAATTCTATTAGCCTTGGTTCAAATGTTTTAAGATACCAGGTTCTAATTTCTTTATTTTCTTTAGATAAATAATCTTGTTTAATATATTCTTTATCAACTCGTTTTTCTTCCTGCAATGTTAATATTTGAAAATCTGTTTCATTGTCAAGAAATTTGGGTCTGTTTGATAATTAATATGGGTTGGTTTTTATTGGGGTATTACAATATTTTCTTTGGTTCTATTTTTGGGTTGATGGAAGAAGTAAAGCTTCTAGATGGTTCAATTGGCTGCTTATTTATTTTTATTTTAGAATCATCTTTACTGGTTTGACCTTTTTGCTGAGTTTGGAACTGAATTTCTATGTTTCCATCAGTATGCGCAATTATTCTGTCAGGAATATTTTTAGAGGGACGTTTTTGGAATTGTTGGTTTTCATTGTAAATAGACCATGATTCTGGTAGGATTATTTCTGACCATTCGATTGACTTAGGTATTATAGTATTAGACTTTTCAATATTCGTTTGGAAGAATATGGTTTTACCTCTAGTATCTGTCTGTAAGACATTTGGGCATAATGCATGACCTTATAATATATCCTATATACTATATCAATGTTTTGAGATCCTGGGATCATATCAAATCCTTGGGTTTTCATATTTAATGTTAATACTTTAAGAATATTAAGATATTTAAGGGAGATTGAATAATTGGAAAAGCAATTAAAATATATAGGTCCACTATAAAGGCTTGATTCTACCATTCCTAATAATGAATCTGAGAATTTATTATGTCTTGTGTCTCTTAAGCATACTAGAATGGAATTATTAAGTTCTAATCTAGTTAGGGGTTTTATTGCTACTTGTATTAATCCTATATATAGATAATTATAATTTTTATTTTTATGTTCTTGTAGTATTTTTTGTGATAATAATTGAAAATCTTCTTGGTCACTTGTTACTGATAAAGTTTGTTCTACTGTTTTGATTGCATAACTTACTTTAAGATTGAATGTTCATGTTCTATATATATCATTTATAGGTACCTTGGGTATATTCCAGTTTTGGATTTGTTCTTCTATATTATCAATTAAATTTTTATTTTTGTTTTTTATCAATTAAAATTTCTATATTATCAATTAAATTTTGT
>NW_006500356.1:2607587-2649593 GCF_000471905.2 Amborella trichopoda | reverse complement strand
GCAAAATTTAATAGTGATCCTTTAGGGTCCTATAGGATCATTTCTCTTATATATATATATATATATGGAAAAATTTTCTGTACGCCCATGTGCATACCGCTACAGTAAATTCTTAATGGCCCAAATTGAATCTGGGCTGATCTGACGGTCATGGTTGTTTGAGAGTGTTTGTATTCTAATTTCTTTTCTACAAATCATAATGATATGAAATTTTGAATGTGTGTACATCTTAATGAGGCGTACCTAATAAAAATATAAAAAAAATAATTTGCAAAACCAAATTAACCAAAATAACCCTGAAATTTTTTGGAGGTATTTTGGTCAATTTATTTCATGCAAAATATTTTTTTTATATTTTTTATAGATTGGTCTGTTTTTGATAAACACATGTTTTAGATTCGTATAAAAAAAATAAAAAATGAAACACTATCGGACATATGTAATTATCACATCGGCCCAGATTTGATCTAGGTTGTTCGACGTTTACTGTAGCGGTACGCGAATCGGCATACCGTAGCATCTGCCATACATATATATATAGGAAGTACCTATGCAACATATATGGGTGAGTGAGATGCTACAGTGCTGTCCGTTTTTTCAGGCGGTGAGGATTTTTCGATCGTCACAGACATAGCTTGACGTTACATCTGTCATGGACTTGCTATGTTTGTGACGGCCGAAAAATCCTCGAAAACCGCCACGGACCACGTGCTATCCGTTGCGGCCCCATTCAATAAACTGCCATGGACATAAGATGTCCATTACAGTAGTGAACACTATTTATTTTTGCCTATAAGTGTTTTTTAGCTTTTTTCATATATATATATATAGAGAGAGAGAAAGAGAGAGGGGTCCCACTTAAAGCATTTTGCTCCACTTTCTATAAACTGAGAAGTTTACCTACTAATCTATTCTCTATCTCAGATCGTGGGAACTTAGAAAGATAAACATCTAATATCCTCACTCACTTGAAGGTTATAAAGCTCAAGAAGATTAGACGTAAAGGAAGGCTACATGTAGACAGGCATGATGCGCCAAGGCACTTATGTTTTCTTTCTCTTTTTTTTTTTTTTGGCATATTTTTCTTTCTTTTGAGTTGCAATGTTCAAGGCTTAAATCAGAGGTCCCTGGGTCTATATTTTCTCAATGTAAATTGTAAAAGGATTTAAATCCCTGGAGTTCCTTACGATTCCATTTATATTTATAACTACCCATTTCTCTGATTTCAATGATAATGGAATTAGTTTGGGTGAAATTCAAGATGTGTGCTTCTCTGGTTGTTTTCTCTTGTTTGGAGTCTATATCAAATCTCTTTTTTACACTCATTTTGGGAAAACACATAATTGCAAAAGGCGAGGCACATAGGGAAGACATTGACTACAATGAGACCATAAATTTATTGGGTATTACTAGCTATGGTTGCAGTCCCCTTTCCCTATCTTATTGTATAGGAGTAGTTAAGGAAATGACAACAAGGTCAAAGCCCTTAACAATGAGGACTTTGATAATATTTAGCTATTATTTGATTTGGAATTGGAAGAATTTGATGTCAATATTGCTTTTTTGCATGGAGAGTTTGAGGAACAGATTTATATGACTCCGTCTCAAGGATTTGTAATTAAATGTATAGGGGACCATGTCTCCAAATTGAAGAACTCATTGTACAACCTAAAGTAGTCTCATAAGTACTACAAATTCTTTGCTACATTCATGATTAAGTAGGGGTATATCAAAATTAAATATGACAATCATAACTATTTTAAAAGATTTATTGATAATTCATTTATCTATTTTTTACTCTATGTAGATGACATGTTTATTTTTTAAAAGATTTCTTCACAAACAGTGAATTGGAAACTTATAGCTTGATAGAGAATTTGATATGAAACATTTATGTTCAATAAAGAAAATTTGAGCATGAAGATATATACAGATAGCAAGTTGGATAAATTGTGGCTATCTAAGAGTACATTAAGAAGGTTCTCACCAGTCTTACATGGACATCGACCCGAGTGTCGCAAAGTGTTTAGTGCAGCAACCTAAAAAGTCAAACAGCTAGACATGTATGTATATTTATTTTTTATAGGAAAAAAATGTATTGTGATTAACATATAACAACTGTGCAAATGAAGGAGGCGGTAGTGCTTACGCTACTAAGCCAGTCCAAGATGGTAGGGGTTCGCATCATGATATGAACATGTTTCAACTTTTAGTAAGTGACACAAAACTATATCTATATATAATTTGATTTTTCTTTTCATCTCACGCAATTGGTGATGACCTGATGTCAACTTTTTTAAAGCTAACACAATATTATATATATTATAGAATTCAATTTTTCTTTATCTTTTTTCATACAATTAATGATGATGGAAGTGCCACATGAAAGGTTGTGGAGATGGTGACATTTCTTGCTACATGCACCTAGTGTTGTTATGCTTTTATTTGATTAAAATCTTGAAGAAAAAAAACAGAAGAACGAAAGGAAACGTATTGCTAGCCAAGGGAATTTATCCATAACTTTGGTGAAGGACAAACAACTCGTCTACTGTGTAGGGCCCTAGCTATTTTTATCATATAAAAAGAAAGACACTTTTATTTAAAGCAGCAATAAAAAAGTCGGTCGGGTAGCTTCTACTCGGTCGAGTTCTTCAGGCTCGGTTCCTTGGTGAGCCCGAGTTGTCCCGAGTTACAGGGCCAATTTGGGGATCTTAAAAAGTTTAAAACAAGTTATAAAAAATTCTAAAAAATAACGAATATATTTGTAACATGTTTATTTATGTTTTTGATTATTTTGGCAAAGATTAGAGAGTATTTTGGTTATGAATATTTATTTTTTAAAAAAATATAAAAAATATCATTTATCACAAACATATTTTTTAAAATATTTTTTTTGCTATTTTTAAATCACAATAAGTTGTATTTTGTTCAATTTTACTTTAAATATATTTTTTTATTTTTTAGATTATATATTTATATCATTTTTTAATAATTTTAAGGTGCTACAATACGGCGGTATTCATGCCGAGTTACTCAATCTCGTGCAAGTACTTGGCTGAGGCATGTGCCGAGTAGTTAGCCCGAGTTGAATTTTCCAGCACCGATTTAAAGTGTCAACATCGTACTCGTAATTGATGTCATTACCAGGCTTGTACTTTCACATATCAAGGCCATGTTGTGAACGGTGGATATGTGCACTAAGCTCCATTCAAAGGTCGGTTAGCACTACCCCTCACAATATTCATGGTGGAGCATTCAAATAAGGGGGTACTCTTTTTGCCACACATTTCATATTATTGATTGTATTATTTCTAAGTTCAAACATAAAAAAAAAAATGTTTCTCGTATTTTTTAAATAATTGCAGTTGGAAGCTTCATGAATGCAATGATTTATACTTATGCAAATATTTCTCATCCCATCAATGTTATTAACAAGTATATAACCAATCTATAGATGAAATGAAATGGAATGGATGCTACATTACTCAAGGGGTATGTTAGATGGGTCTGGTGCTTGACAGTAGTAGCAAATATGGTGGCAAGGCTATTAGTTATATAGATGTTGATTTTGCAGATGATTTGGATTGTAGAAGATCTACTACAAATTATGTGTTTGCAATTGCAGAAACTCCGATTAGTTAGAGGTCGATGCTACAACTACGATTGCCTTGTATATGGCCAAAGCAAAAACACATGGTTGTTACAAAGCAACGAAAAAAGTCAATTGACTTAGAGAGTTCACAAGTGATTTGGGCTTACAACTAGATGGAACTATCATTTAGCGTGATAGTTGGAGTGCAATATATTTAATGAAGAACCAAGATTATTATGTAAGGACAAAGCTGAAAGAAAGACCTATGTGATCTTTTACCAGGGAAATACATTTTTTTTTTCTTTTTTTTTCTTCACCCCTTTCCCTTGGGGAAAGATTACTTACATATGGTCTTTATTATAATAAGATAAATTTCAAAATAAAATCAGCATAACAATAAAACCAAGATCTTAAAAACTTGATACCACTGAAACAACTATGCACTATGTTAGAGAATAAACGATAAGATTGTAAGAAACAAAAGGAAGAGTACCGGAGATTACCTAAACCGGGCTTATTACACCCCATACCGAGTCACCACCATCTGATGGCGCGGGATCAACAGTCTAGTTTCAATCTCCAACTAGGAAAGCAAATTTCGGCTAAGCCACATCAATGGCACATGAACCCCTTTGATCACAAACTCAAACCCTAAGTGCATTCTCTTAGAGACCTAGCTTGAGAGAGATGGATTCTCTTTTTGCTAAACCCTAAAACCCTTAGCCATAAATCAATATTTGAGAGATATGAAAGAAGAACTCTATAACCTAAACCCTTAAGTTCTTTCACAATGTAGGAGAGAAAGATCAAATATGAGATAGATAAATTTTATTAAGAGAGAGATAGAAAGATAAGGTGTAGAGATTTTTTTGGTAAAGACAATCCATTTTTATAGGCTTTGAACAACATTAGGGTTTTTTGGGATTTTCTTTGGCTTGCCTCTTCTTGTGAGATTGAACATAGACCGTCAATCAAGGGTGACTTGTGGGGTGAGAGATCCGAGTCATCCATTCTATAGATAAGGCATCAACATTATGGAAGGTGCTTGGACCATTATCCCCCTTTTTTTAAAC
The DNA here is from genome assembly GCF_000471905.2 of Amborella trichopoda. The sequence goes on along the minus strand of NW_006500356.1, from coordinate 2,644,928 downwards.
CATTTTCCCATTAATATATTTAAATAAAATAAAAATCATGCACTCTATAAAATTGCACGATCCATGTCACATATTCCATAAGAATATCAAATAGATAAATACTACCAAATATAAATAAGGTAAGATCCATATCTCTTTAAAACAAACTTGCTACAAAATCGATAAAGCCATGGCCAATATATCCCTTCCAAGATTTGACCACATGCCACAAATCAAAAAACTAGGAACAGAGAATAAGGGCGGGGCGTGCCACCCAAGGGAGGCACTCATGGGCCCCACCTTCTAAAAATATGGCAGGCCCATGTACACAATGGCCCCCATGATATTTTTATATATTTAAAATTAATAAAAGATTTTAAAATATTATTTGAATATTTAAACAATTGTAAAAGCAATATCTTTAATTTTATAAATCCAAAAATTATAAATAAAATATCCAGGGATTAAAAAAAAATCAAATAATAATCTTAAAATAATTTTCATCATAAAACAAATACAATTAAATTAATTTGATGGGAAAATGATCCATATGGTTTAGGAATCAACAATCATGGCGCATTCCACCTTCAACAGTGGACTACAAACCACACTTGCTTTATCAGATCGCCCTAGTGTTTTTCATGACCCACAGTCCAAGCAGGGGCTCATTAGCGGGTAACCAAAGTCTAGCGGAAGAGCCAAGGGGTCGCAATCCCAGTCTGTGGATTACAGGTCCTCCCCTAGAGTTGAGTCAAGGTCACAACGACTTGATGCGACCACAACTCTATGGCGCATAGGGGTATCTCTCGCACATGCATACACTTCACCCAAAGGTAGATATCTTGCTTTCTCGAATGATCTATTAATATGCATGCCGTGTGATGGAACATGGATGAGGTTTTGGCCCCCGTCTCAGTAGGCCACCATCACACACAAGGGTCACACAGTCCCTCCTCTCACTCATCCGGGCATATTCTCCGGCCTCATCAAGGGCTAACCCATTAGAACCCTTCTCGGTTTGTTAACATGGGTGTTTTCCAACCGACTGGCCTAGATCGTCAAGCACAGTTCGGTATCTGCAAACATTGTTTGCTTAGTATGGTCTACAAGGGAGCACACTCCCACTGAGTTCATGTTCCACTATATCACTTTATTTTACAAACACTCATAAGGCCTTTAAAGGCCACATAAACCCAACAAAAGCATATTTAATGTCAAGTATTATTCTACTGTGAGATAATAGTTGGGGGTGATATCTTTTTGCTTATGATTGACAAGTAGAAAAATATTGTAGGTATACTAATAAAACTGGTTTCATTATAGAAATTTAAGATGTGTTTGAACTTGATTAATGTGTTATCAATTGTCTATGGAAAAACGTGTGGAGAAGATGGCCAATGTAAATCTCTTTTGAAAAATATGCCAAGATAGAGATTTGTTGAGATGTCTTGAATCCTAAGCAAATCTATATGGGAAAACTTTTTGGTTTCCTAGTAATAGGGTTTGGTTTCCTACTATTTGAGGTGTAACTCTTTATCTTTAGGGATCGCTATATTTTTATTACCTGAAAATAATGGAATTTATGGGGTGATCTTGTTGACTAGGACGTTCATGTGAACCCAAAATGAATAGATAAAAAGTTGCCTAAAAGCTAGGAGATTCGGAAAGATGGTTCCTTCTTTTCTCTGTAAATAGGTGTTATGTAGAGAGAAAAAGGTCAAGGCGCAAAGAGTACTTCTATTGTGCAAAAAGAAACGCTTGGTGTAGAGAGAAAATGTACATACGTTAATTGAGAGATGAGTTTTTATCTCTGGTTCTCTCCGGTAAGAACTTTTTTGTTTTTTCTTTTTTTTTAGTCAATCGTTTTCATCCAGAGATATTATGATTATAATCACACCTGTGATAAGTCACATTTTTGGTATAAAAAAGCATCATTTTTCATTGCTTTGCTTTTATTGTTTGTTACTTCTGATCGGTTGCATTTTTCTGACTCTTTACTTTATTAAAAATCAACGCGTCAGGTTTTAAAACTTGTGCATACACTACAATTCATACAAATTCGACCTCTACATACTTGAAAATATTAAAGAGTTGAGTTAAAAATTCATCTTTGGTTAAGTTGTACATCCCACGATGTGCCTGACCTACCTAAAACGGGAACCACTTGTTACCTATGAAGTGCATATACCATGCTCTTGCATGAGTGTATTGTACACTAGCTCCCTCAATCGAAAGAGCTCTATCAATTATTATTTTTTATCTAAAATTTTGGGATGCACCTAAGATTAGATGATTAATTGCTAGAAAAAATTGAGTTTTGAGATTTTACCCATCAAAAAGTTGGGCAGTCCTGTTCAATCTCATGATGTTTTATGTTTTGGGGCACATACACAATCTTTTTCTTCTTCTTCTTTTTTTGGATTTTTTTTTTTTGATTTCTCTTTTTGAATTTTGCCAGAAGTTACACCCCAAATTTGTGATCCTAAAAAAAGCTCCTAGCTTGGGTTTTTCCTGAGAAAACGAAAGAGCAGTATGCTCCCAACAGTATTGAAAATCATTTGGGTTGCTTATATATCTTTGTCAATATCTTTTACATATCTTCTTCTAAGCTAAAATCTTAAATGATGAAAACACTGTTTGAAATATATATGATTTAAAAAGTAAATAAATTTCATCAAAGTTCGCTTCAAGAATCCCCGTGTTTGCTACATTAATTGGTCATGGTTCCAATCATCTAGGCTTGGCTTCAACAGTCAATCCAGCCTCTTGAGGGAGAGAGAAAAAAAACAGGTACTGTTTTGTTATCAAAGGAGAGTAGTGATCGAATTTGGGTTGGATAGAGTGAAAAGTGATCACCCACGCTATATCTTAATTTGGATTGGAAACAGCAGAGAACTTTTATAAAAAGAAATTACTTGTTTCTAACTAATTCCAAATTTGTATCGGAAAAGAGAGGAGGAGCGCGTTTCTAGAAAGGTCAAAAGTACTTACTCTAAAAGTTCATAAAATCTGCCACCTTATACTGTATGAGTATGGTCCACCTAAAAACCCACCAGAAAAAGTTGTTCTTAGGATGAAAAATTCTCAAATTAATCATTTCGACTTCGAGATTCTTTGACATAAAAAAAAAAGAAGGGATTTTTAATCCTAAGTATATATAGATCTGCTTGAACATCACCATTTTTGGAATTTTAAATTATATAATTGGGGGCAACAATAGATTTTCATAACATTGCAAGGCTCTGTGGCACCGAAACTATATTTTCAGCATGATTTTGAGGCAAACCTTACTTCAATAGTATAAGGGTGACACCTTATTCAAACCTCACCCCTATGTATATATACCCCAGATTTTGTATTTTTGGAACGAATTTATTCGATGTCCTCTCTTCTATAAGGTTTTCCATCCAATTGAATGCCATGTGGCTACCTTTATATACGGCTTTAATAAATATATCAAACAACATGGAGGGAGGACAATTTTGGATATCAGCATATAAATACGGCAGAGAAATAACCGAGTCTAATAAATACCCAACCAATGTTTGCAAATGTGTACAATGGGATTGTTTTTTAATTTACTCTCATTATTAATGTATTTATCTTTAAATCAAAATTTAATAATATTGATTGAATAAAGAAATAAATTTATAAGAAAGAAGTTGTTTTTATAAATTTTTTTGAAAAAAAAAAATACAAATTTATATCAGTTTCATAAAAAAAAATGCAACTTTTTGAAGATATTTTAAAAAACTCAGAGTTCTTTAACAGATTAAATTTTTGAAAAAATCGTAGACAAAGACTTGCCAAATATGGAATGGTGAATCATGCTCCATTCATACCTAACGATGAGGTGAATGATTGTTGGGTGATAGAATAGAGAAGATAATTGACTACCAGATAGGTAAACAAGGACACTCATGGTCAAAGGGAAATTAGTCCCCTGGATATAGTAAAAACGTGTTTGTATTACTCTTCATCTTTATTGTACGTTCTATAGTACAATAAAAAGATCTCGAAATTATTACCGAAAGGTCACTTGTGACAATTTCACTTCCATTGAAAAAAACCAGAACCACATAAAAATATATCAACATAGGGCTAGAATTATACTAGGTGTTTCAGTTAGGTGGCTCAAATGCTTGAGAAATTTATTGCAAAATGTATTTAAGAGATGAATTATTTAACATTTTACTTCTAAATTTTTATTTAATTTTAAAAATCTCATCGAAATACACATGAGTAAGAATAGTTAAAAATTCGTAAAATATTAAATGATTAGTAATTAAATATATTTTGTTAAATTTCCCCAAATTTTCTTTAATCTTACCCAGATTTTTTAGCTGTTATGATCTTTTACACCGTATATTTTGGAAATATAACTCCTTTGGCAGAGAAAAGCATAACAATGCCAAACATTGGGCCATGCCTTCAAAAGCAAAATCCAATCTTTCATGCCACCTCATAATTGGAATAAGGGTGAGGTTCATATAAAGTGTCAATTTTATATTATTGCAGTAAAGTGCATTTGAAAACTGTGCCAAAATTGCAGTTTCAGTACCATAAAGCTTTGCGGTGATATAAAAATCTATTGTTCCCTGCCAATTATGAAATTTAAAGTTTCAGAAATGATGACAATCAAACAGATCTATATACACTTGAAAATCTCAAAAATGGATGGTCCAAATAATGTGTCAAATGATTAACTATTTTTGGTACTAAAAATACCTTCTTTTTTTTTTCCAAATCTATAAATCTCGAGGTCGAGATGATCAATTTGAGGATTTTCCAACAAAAAAACAACCTTCACTACTGGGTTTTTTAGGTGCACCTCAGTATAAGGTTGAGACCTTATATGAGCTTTTTCCTTGGAATAAGGCTCCAAACCAATGTTGCGATTTTGAGGTCCAAGCCCAAACTCAATGGAGTTGAGAACCAAAACTCCAGACATAGGAAAAAAAGAATTAAAAACCCAAGGGCCTAGCCAACCATTGACAGTCTTGATTGTGTCTTTTCATGCCAATAAATGCAAGACCACTAAGTCAAAACCTGGAGAGATAATTAGGCATCCTTTTACACAATAATTTGGAGCTTCTATCGTATAGGACCCTCTATTCACATCGTGTGCCTCTTACTTAGTATCTCTTAACCCATGGCTCCCGTCTCTTTTATATAACATGACAATTTACCTTATTTCCACCACACATGCAAAGCCAGTGAAAAGAAGATAGTATGAAAGGAGAAAGGACTGATCGTCTCCTAAAGGTCTATTTGTCAGGTTGCATGACCCCTTCCCTCTTATTTTGTTTGGATTTCGATAAGGAAAAGTAGAGGTGGAGATGAAATGTCACATTAGCTCTAAAAAATGGTCCCCAGCTCTTACTGCCTTGTACTCATCTTTTTTGTATGGATTACATTAGGCTACTTAAGCTCTGAAAATAAAATAAAAACTTAAAACACAAAATTAGACCCATTGCAACTCATGAGCTTGCAATAAAGAAACCGAAAAACAACTTTCATTCCTAAAAGTTAACAAAATTATTCCGTGTTAACCACAGTCAGAAACGAACTTTTCGAGGAACTATAATTTCGAAGAAATAAAAATCTAAATGATTTTTCCTTCTCTGGTTAATCCCGAAGGAGAAAAGAGCTGGCCCTGTCTCCCCAAATGTGTGAACCCAAACAAGAATGGGATGTGTGGGGAACCAATAATCAACTCTATCTACTCTCAAAAGCCATGCAAAGATTATCTTGCCTTTTACTTTTTTATTTTTCCCAAAGAGTAAGCCCACTATGATGCTCGTACGTGCATGCACAGTGTGTACCCTTTAGAGCAGCATTCAGAGCTATGGTTGAGGTGCTCACCAAAGGCTTCTAAATATCTACTTTCTATGCGGGCTGGACTGCATTTCTACAATATGCAGTCCCAAAGTATAAAGCATCCATCTTTAAGATGGATGCAAATAGGTGGTCCATCTAAAAACAATTTAAACTAACGGTCCAAATGTTTTCTTCATAAAATCATTATTTTTATTTCTTAAAATTTATTTATTTATTTATCTTCATGATCTCCATATTAGAGATTGCATGTCGTTAAAAATTTGGTCCAAAAATCTATCTCAAAAATAGATTTTTAATAGTCGACTCTTTTCTACATGGACCCATAGAAACCGTGTCCATTTGTAAAGGCTACTGTTCATATAAGGTGTCAACTTTAAATAAGCCATACATCTATTGTTAAAATATGTGCTTTTGGTGTTGGAAACTCTTACAATATCCTAAAAATCTACTTTCACCTATAAATATGAAACCTAAAACTATAAAGATGGTATAAATCGAGTGCATCTATAAATTTTTTATTTTTATTTTTTAAAATGGTTGGTCTAGATAATGGATTACAGGGTGTACTACTTTTAGAACTTAAAATCTTTTTTTCTTTGAATCCATATATGTCGAGGTCGGGACGATCAATTTCAGGATTATTTGACATCATAGCAACGTTTTCAATACACCTTACTTCTACAGTATGAGATTGACATTTTATATATACTTTTTTTATTTATAAACTAAAAATAATTTCTTGATATTTTAGTCTTAGGACTTTTAAACTTTGAAATAATATTGAAGAATTCACTACGGATTTGGCCAAATTAGAGATCATAAAGGAAGGGACATGGGCCCTTTTGTGGATTAAAGCAAACAGAGGCCTTTTCTTTGTCATTGAATGAATTGAGCGGGCTCCAATTTCTGAGGGTGCTTTTGAAATTAATGGTCGGTGGTAGTCAAAAAGTCCAAACACTGACGCACAGTGTTGGCTTCATATACGCCGCGTTTACTACAGTTTTCGTCAATATAAGTCTTAGCTTCACACGGTAAGTTAACTAACCGTTTACAAAAATACCCATGTCTCCTCCTCGTAATCTCAAACCAACAACACTCAACAAATACCACAGTACTTGGCCGCGGTAACGGTGGCAACGGGCGGGGCCACACTTGTCCCTTGGCAGGGCTCGCCTACGCAGGGTCCCTGGCCCGGCCTTTTTCCCTATACGGCGGACTCAAGCCCTATCCTGGTCCTATTACCGCCAGGTCGAGCCAAAAGTGAATGAAGCAAAAATAAAATAGAAAACAAGAAAAAAAGAGGGCCGGCCCAGCTTGCACTGCCTCCCTAGCCTGGCCCTCGGGGCCACAGTTTGTGTCCTAGGCTCTACGTTTTTAGGGGTGAGTCAACCGAGCGGGGCGGACCACCTGACCCATTGCCGCCCCTAACCTGTTGCTTTCTCTCCTATTTATTAACCGTTAAACCAAGTTCTTTATGTGTTTAATATTTATTATTCTTGACAAACCACGTTTAACTTCAAAGTTCAAGTTTTAACAAAGGGAAAAGTTCATATGAGGTTGACACATTAAAAGTATAGAATTAAGGCGTACCTCTAAAATCTTTCCAAAACAGTTGTTTTGATGTTGGTAAAACATTTAATTGATCATCTTGACATGGAGATTTATAGATATGGAGAATAAAAAAAAAGAGATTTAAGAACTAAAAATAGCACATCTTGTAACACATTATCTAGACTGTTTATTTTCAAGATTTTTATGTGCTTATAGATTTGCTTGATTTGAACCATTTTTGGAGTTTAAAATTTTATAATTAAAGATAAAAATGGATTCTTACACCTTCCTAAAAATTTGTGACCCTAAAATTATATCTCATACAAAAATTCAGAGTTGCACCTTACTTTGGTTGTTTAATATTGCAACATGATTGAAACCACACCTTCAATAAAATCCAATATATTAGTACTAATGTGACTACACCCTCTCTGATATTTTATACGAAATATTGTTGTAAAATCCATAGCTCAAATTTTGTGATACAATTTTGGGGTAAATTTTTTTGTCACTTTGATATTAGGTTTTGATTTTTATTAATCCTAAAAAATTGTCACTAGACATATACATACACGGTATAATTCCCATCACCCAACTAGCAGGAGGTATTGTGATCATTTTCCAATTTATTTGAGATATATGGGAAAAGGGTTGTATACCATAATAGCGGTGTATAGGTTATAAAGACCATGGGAGTATGAATCACCGCCGTCTATCCTTATGGACGAATGAAGTATGCTAGCATTGTGTATCATATGCCATACACCTTTGACGAACCGTATACTTCTCTCTCTTTTTCTTTTTTCTGTTTGGGGGGAGGAGGTGGGGGCGAAGGCGTACTTCAAAAACAAGGTCTTGTGATGCTAGAAAATCCTCCAGCTGGTAATCACAATTTTTACTATGGATCTAAAAAGAAGAATTCAAAGTTTACAAATAGTGCAGATTTCTTGATTGTTATCAAGTATTTATAGATTCACTCCGTCTTACCACTCAAAAGCTACAAATTCGCAATTAGGAGTTGAACTACATTTTTAGGCTCTAACAGGGGTTTCAGGTTCTGGATTGCATCTTAAACAAGATTAGAAGGTTCAACTTACTTTTGATTTTTGTGTGTGTGTGTGTGTTATTTTTTAGTAATTTACTTACGGACTCTAAAATTTTAGGTAAAATTCAAAATGCCACGTTTATAGTAAGAAATTACAAAGAAAGTCGGTCATCCGGTCGTTTTTTGTTTTTTCAAAATTACCTTTCGGTCAACGCGAATTTAATCAAATTTTTTCGTTAGTAGGGCAGTGCCTCAAACTTTAAGGCACTGCCTTACTAACAAAAAAACAAGAAAAAAAAAAAATCGAGTCGATAAAGAGACAATTTTGAAAAATAAAAATAAAAATAATACATTGGTCGACTTACTTTTGTAATTTTATTATAGAAGAGGAGCATTTTCGTATTTTACCTAAAAATTTAAGGTCAGTACTAAAGCACTCCTTTTTGTTTTTCTAATATGAACTTAACTGTGATCGTTTAATGTTGATACCCTCCACAAACCGCAACCCTTTTTAAGTAGGTGGGTAACTAATTAAAGTAACGCCAAAAGAGAGGGCAGAAGGGCATTTTAGTCTTTCTAAAAATATTGGCAGTTTCAGGGAAAGAGATGTTATTTTCAGTGCAGCACCTGCCCTGTGTTTCGATTGTCCTTAAAAACCCACAACAACCTCTGCCAAAGATCTCAAGCTCCCTCATTTCCTAACTAATTGGCGCAGTCAACAAGAACTCAGAAAATAAGAGAGAGAAAATGGAAAACATGGAGCATCAAGGTTCTGCAAAACCTGAAAGAAAGACAATCGAGAAACTGAGGAGGATGAATATGAAAGCCCTCTTCTCCAAGCTTATGGCTCTCACACCACAGCAGAGCTCTAAGGTGAGCACTCATTTAGAGAGAGAGAGAGAGAGAGAGAGAGAGAGGAGGAGAGAGAGATTTTGGGCTTACATTACTGAATTACAGGTCTACCTTTCTTTAGATGATGATGGAGTTGAAGCATTTTCCTTCTTATTTATTTATTTATTTATTTTCTCGGGTAGATCAGTGAGGCCCCTACCCGATTCCGAAAGAGTCGATTTTTTGAAAGTGTTAGTGAGAATGGTGGCCGTGACCCCAGTCCCATTCTCAACCTTCTTCTTCTTGTTGTTGTTGTCATGAAGATGCCACCTTCTAGTAACAATGTTTTTAGCAGTCACACTGATCCTGTAATTTTAGTTAAATAAAACAGGGATGAAAATATGAAGTGTGCGATAACTATAAAACATTAAAATATGGGTGCTAATATTAGCTCCAAATTGTAATTACTGATCCATTAATAAGTTGTGAACCGTATTCATTCGATACAAGTAACGAGTTCGTTGGACTCTCTCTGTAGGAAGCGATTTCGATGCCGGATAGGCTGGGGGAGGTGATTGAGTACATAAAGAATTTTGAGAAAAATATAGAGGTTTTGAAAGAGGAAAGGGACATGTTGAAGAAGAAGGGTGTGAAAATTGAAGAGGAAGAGGGCGTTGGAGTGAGGAAAAACAGCTATTTGCCGATTATAAAGGTTCAAGCATTGGGGTCGAGTGTAGAGGTCAGCATAGTTGTTGAGGTGTGTAGCAGTGACAGGTTTAGGATCCATGATGTTGTATTGGCTTTGCAAGAAGAAGGGGCCGAAATTGTGAATGCTAACTTCAACACCATGGATGATAAGATGATCGCAGTTCTCCATTGTCAGGTATGTTTTACCTCCTATTCTCTCTCTCTAGGGATAGGGAGAGAGAGAGAAAATGCATGTGATTCTCTCTCTATCTCTCCCTAACACACACACACAAACAGTCTCTCTCTCTAAAACACACACAGGAAAACAGGTCTCTCTCCTCAGTGGGAAACTTTTGCTATCTCCCTCTCCCTCCAAAAATAAAAAAATCAGTTAATCTAATGTCTTTAGTGTCCTCGGTTAAAAAGAAATATCTATCTGATACTTCATTTTCACGTGTAATTCGTGGCATTCCTCCATGCCTTATCTTCTGCCATGTAATTATTGAATGTGTCCTTTCGTTTCTGTCAATTCGTACGACGATCACACCCTGCCTCTGCGACACGCATAGAGAGAGACGTTGGTAACTTTCCCTTTCTGTAGTTACAAACTTACAATAGGTGAAGAAAATTGTTGCCATAGTTAATGATATCCCATTCAAAATAGGGTGCCGTTTTGCAACCTTAAACAATCCAATAAGGGCGCACCTCCAATTTTTTTTTGATAACATGTATTTTTAAGGTAAAAAATTCTTAGGATTATCTGGAAATCTATCTTCATATCTAAATAAACACTTTCAAAATCAAGTAGATCCATAAATATATGAAAATCTTAAAAATAAACGGTCTAGATAATATATTACAAGATGCACTATTTTTGAGGACTCGAAATGTTTTTTTTTTTCTCCATATTCATACATGTCCACATTGAGATGATCCATTAGAGGCTTTTTCAACTTTAAAACCACATTTTATGATGGATTTTTTATGTGCATATGTAATTCTACATTTTAAGGTTGTATCCTTGTATAAACTTTTTCCTTCAAAATATGAACCTCTTCAAAAAAATTATGGTTGTATTTTAAAAGTGTTTTTTCAACGTTTTTAAAACCTTTTTATTTTATTTTAAAGGAAATATAGTCATGTTCTATCACCATTAACAAAAACTATGAAAATATATGCCTAATATTACTTTGAAGTTCTAGCTTCATTAGACCAAGTCCCATTCATTCATCTTTCTCCCTCTGTTTCAATTTTATTTGATCTTACATCTCGCCTTTGGGAGCCTGACCACAAGACCTGGTATTCATACTTTACTATGACAGCCTTAATCAAAATCAGTTTGTCCAATGAATTTTTTCTCGTTACATTGTTTTATATATATTCAAGAAAAAAATAACAATGTCTTCATGATGACCCGTGCTTGATTACTTGTATGATAAATTGCTTCTTTTTGCTTGTAATTCATTGTCCTTTTAATTCTCCCTGTGCGAATTTCCCCAAATATATAGAGTTAAAAATACCTTTTTTTAAAAATCTTATTTCCTTCATAAAATACTAAATAACTAGTTTTTGTAATATTTTTTAGCATTCCATAATTTATTTATTTATTTTTAAATAAGTCAGTGGGGATGATGAACTCCTACTCCTTTTTTTTTTTTTTTGAGATAGTGTATTTTTCAATCATTAGTGAGAACGGAAGTCACTAAAAACCTTTAAATGGGGCTTAGGTGGTCCTACGACCACGACCCCATTAGACCATCAAAACCAAATTGATACGCCCACAAATATTTTGTTATGGGTGCAGTTTGTATAGAATCAAGGCTCTAAACAATCAAATTAGAGTCTACCTATTCTTTATTTATAAAGTTTAAAGCTTAAAAAATAGTGTAGATTGAGCAGATCTATGAAAATTTGAAAATCTTGAAAATTGACGGTCCAAAAATGCATTACAAAATGTACTATTTCCAAAATTTAAAATCCATTTTTTTCTCATATCCATGCATCTTGATGTCTAGATGATCAATTTGAAGATCTTTGGGCATCAAAACAACATTTTCTAGTGAAATTTTTAAGGTAGACTCTAATTTAATTATTTAGAGCCTCGGCTCTTTATAATTTTTTCCCTTTCTTATTTTTTATGATATCTCTCTCTTTTTTCTTTTTAATGTTAAAAGTAAGATTTCATTAATATAAGGAGATAAAATAGTGAAGGCTGGCCTGTGCAAAAGGCCAGGTGTGCAAAAGCTTAGAGATAAGTGGAGGCTTTAAAAAAAGTGTTGCTTACGTCATGAAGTGTGACGTGCACATATGGCGTAAGGTATGGAGCATCTTCCTTGCATCCACACTCAAATGGTCTTTAATTGGCTTTTCCATCTTTGCCTACACCTTACTCCACTTCCTCCGATAAGCTTCCACCAATTCAGCCGCCTTAATTAAACCTTATGATAGATTTTAAAGTATTGATGAAAAGGTTTGTTAATGAATACAAAGAAATTAAAAGGTTTAAGAGCATTAAAACTAATTAAATACTAAACAAGTTTAGGATACCAAAAGAAAAAGCGAGGACCTGAGAAGCCCAAATGACTTGTGGATTCACGTGGTACTAGGAAAGAAAACATAGGGTGGGTTTCGAATCCGATCCGCGTGGGCCGCCAGGTCAACCCGATCGGGTACCCACGAGGTGGATTGGTGGCCTGACACTAGCCTGGCAAATGGCAAATCTAGGCCCAATTCGGTTGGACTCTAGCTTGGTGTGGGTTGGTGTTTGAGCTTGACTTGATCCAACCTGGGACTAATTAGTTAAACTAAAGATTGGGGTTCGAAAAGCTTGGACCACACCTTTTTCGGGTCATGTCCGGACCCTATAGGATTGGGGTCGACCCCATTCAGACTTGTCTCTTTGCGGTCTTGATGTTACTAGGGCATACAAGTAAAGAGCAAAAGGAGAAGAATAGCACATCTGAGAATGCCATGGTGAAGGGTGTGAAAGAGGGATAGACTTTGCAAAGTGTCTCATGCTTTGAAACCTATCACAATTCTATTGGGATGAGACCCCTTTCTGCAGCGTCACTCACGGGGGCTATGTGGAATATGCTGTAGTCCTTAGTCCTTACAGTAAGATAATTTTTCGACTTAGAAAGTCCTATATGACTTATGCAACTTTAACTATTTTTTCTGATGGGCTAATTCTTTAGATCGGCAAATATTTAAGGAATTTGAGTTCTTTAAGTCTTGACCAAACTTCGGTAGGAGGTGAGGATGGTGTAGCGTGGTCCGTGGATGCGCAGACACATGTAGGCTTGCAGCAAAAGGCCCTAGTGCAAGACATTGGATAGCAATCGCATGGATAGCTAGGTTAGTGGGACTTAGCGGACCAACAATAAGAACGGGTTGAGGCTACGTTAGTTGAGCCATGGGTACCAACCTGACGGGACATAGGCAAGGTCTTGACTATACAATATATGCACGGTTGAGAAAGTGTGTTACCCATGATGACCGAGGGTGTGGGAATTTGAAATTGAAATGTGTAACTGCTCTAAGCACGAACTTGTGTAATGATCATAGGTATTATGAGAATAATTGAATAAATATTTAGTCGGCTAATAGAGATTAGTAGCCCTAAGATGATCATACATACATGATTTGCATGCATTGGAGAACACGATAAGCGGGTTTACCAAACTTGTAAGTTCCTCTTAATGAGTCACAAGGGCATTTATTGATGCTGCAGGGGTGGGCTGGTACAACTACCACACCAGTTAATTGGATGTAGGGGAGGTTCATACTTTAGAGAGTAAAATGAGGATAATGGTATGATTGCATACTCTAGGGCTATATAAACCTCTTGCCTGGTCCCTTAAGGAACATATGTGGCTGTAACGACCAAGTGTATAGAGTAATAAGAACGGTTTATAACCTCCATGATTTTACGGAACATTTTTCGATGTTTTCCATACTCTATGACAAGAAAATTTAGGAAAAGGGACATTTTCTGGCATTTTCCATACTCTATGACATAACAGAAAAGGGCTACATTTTCCTTAATCCATATTTAACACTAGCTTGGTGGGGTACAATTTGGTTAAATAAAAAAAAGAAAAGTATACAATGAGATCATTTATTTTTCTCAGTCTTTTCTCATATTCTATGGTAAGAAATTTAAAGAAAAACAATATATTTTCCTTTGTTTCTTTTTAGTCAAGTGTCCAGCAGTCATGTTTCCTTAGGGGTGGCAATGGGGTCGGCTCGAACCACCGACCTAACAGGTCGACCTGAAATGGGTCCGGGTCTAAGTTTTGGCCCCAGCAGGTCGGGTTTGGGCCTGGCTTGGACCCCTCTCAGATAGGCCAGGTCCAGGTTGGCGTACACCCGACCTGATATAAAATATATAAAAAATATGCTATTGTACAATACAAAAAATATGCTTTTTTTTTAAAAAAAAAAAATTTAATTTCTATTTTTTGGTCGGGTCCGTGACCCGATCCATTGACACCCTTAAGTTTCCTACTCTTAACGAACACAAAACTTTTTCTCATCTTTCCTTTCCCCCCTCTCTCTCTCTCTGTTTTTCTTTTCTTCTTTTCGAGTATTTCCCTTTTCTCTTTAGTTTTGCAGCTACTGATTATTCTTATAGCAAACAAATTCTCAAGACATATGTTGTGTCATAACATGTTGGTGAAGCATAATTTATGTGATTTTTGATCTTAATATTGATCCACTTTTATGTGGATGCAGGTTAGCGATTATAGAGTGGGATTCGACACAGGAAGGGTTTATGAGAAACTAAGGACCTTGGTACAACGAAGTCTTTGACAGCATACAGACCCTTGCACCCTGAAAAAAAAAAGAGAGAGAGGAAAAGAGCTTACCAAGCCAAGACCTCCGTCTTTGCATCTTCAAATGTGCAAATTTCTATGAAAATCAGTAAGCCCACATCCGTGGCCACTGACTTTGTACATATATATCGGAGCATTTCTACCTTAGGTAACAGACTATAGGGTAGAGATATATATAGAGAGAAGGGAAGAGAGAGATTTATGTTGAAGTTCGAGTAGCGTTATGAGTATGTTGCCTCACAGCTTTCACTGCTAATAAAACTCAGTGTGCTACTCCCTCCGGTTTCACCAGTTGCCTGGAAATTTTTTGAGTTTTGATCATATAACCACTACCCCTTGCTCACAGAGTCTCTCACATTACATTAACATTACTTATGAGAGAGAGAGAGACAGAGAGATTTTTGTGTTTGAGATGCGCAAATAATATTCCAGGCAGTGCTACATGGACTCTTGGGGTTTTACCCTTGATCGAAGTCGACACATGCTGACACGGTTGATATTCTTCCAACACTTTAACTATACTTGTGAAACTATTTATTTATTTATTTCTATTATGTGTCATCACTTCAACAGGTCCCAAAGACATGCCATGTCCTAATAATGATTATATCAAGAGAAATTTACGTATGGACTATATTGGGAGGGGAAATACAAATGGAAACATGTTTGTCGTAAGTTTTGGGTAGCACCCCTTACCCTGGTTTTTTATTTTCAAGTTACCCTTGTTCGGTAAACAAACATTAAACATGTGGGTTTTTTTAGAAAAACAGTTGTCCAGTGTTCGAAATACTAGACAACCATCTCTATCTTCTCCAATTCCAATGTATTATGTCTCTATCTCTAAACTCAGGGACCTATCTCTACCTTCTCTCTCAAACTCTTCAAATAACCCAACCCAGTTCCACTAGAATTAGCAAAACTTGTAGAGTCAACCAGATTCTTAGGAAAAAAAGAAGTTGAATGAACAATGCGTCTTTCAGTGGATTCTGATGATTTCCCAATCTGCGTTCCACTAAAATTAGCGGGACGTGGTGCAATGATCATTTTGTGGGGATAAAGGCAAAGAACTGGTCGAATTTGAATTCCTGAACCGGGTTTCACTAGAATAGGTAGGATTGTAGGGTTTTCATGAGAAAAAGGAGAAGAGCTCAAAGAGTTCAAACCACCATGTTGGGTTTCACTAGAATCCGCGGAAACGACAGAGTAAAAATATTCTTGGGCGAGAAGTGCCGGGAATTTGAAAACACAAAGAGTATTTGTAGGACCAAAAGGGTTACTCGGTGAAAACGGAAGAATACCCAAATTGGGTTTCTCTAGAACTAGCAGGGCAACCAAATTGGGTTTCTCCAGAAAGATCAGGAGTTGAGTAATCAAAGCGAGGTTTGCTCAAAAGAGGTAATGAATCTGCCGAATTTAGGGGTCTTGCCTGAGAAACCAAAGTGGGGTCATAAGGGAGAATTGAAATCTTGAGGTGGGAACCAAAGACATCCATTCTAGCCTCGTACAAGTTTTTGGAGAGAAAGAAGGTGGAGATGGGTCTCCTGAGTTTAGAGATAACAGAGAAATTAGTGGAGATGGGTCTCCTGAGTTTAGAGATAAAGAGAAAGAGGATTGTTGAATTGGAGAAGATAGATACGGATGTCCGGTATTTCTAACATCGAATCGCCGTGAGGGGTTGCCTGTAATTTGGGACAAACGCGTTACCGTTTGCAATTGACCAAAATTCTCTTATATTAAAAAGAAGCAAAAGACAATATCCTACATTGCATTACACATGAGAGAGAAAGTGTGTATTTGAGAATATGGACACTGGGGTTCTTTTGTGTCGCGTATTGACACCAGCAATCACTTCAAGGCTTCAGCTATGCATGTTGGATTATTTATTGTATGGACAGTTGGGTTCTTTTGTGTCGCGTGTTGACAACCACTCTATTGCTTCAACTATGTGCGTTGGATTATTTATCGATTTTTTTGCTCATGTCAACGCTTCAAGAGGAAGAGTCCACTTCGACGACACATTATGTCCTTCTAATTATTATATTAAAAAAAAGGAAAATACCAAACTTTCCATGTTGGGACTTGGATTCAAAAATTGTTTTATAAACATTTGAATAAATTATAAAAAGGTAACATGTCGGCGAGTTGTAAACGTGCAAAGGAAGTACTAAGTTTTTTGCCTCATATACCAAACACTCCAATACATATTGGGCTTTGAACTTGGTCGGTGTCCATGTAACACTAGTTCTAAGAATTGCATGTATGTAAGCGCGATGGCACGTAAAGGTTCTTGGGTATTCTTTTTGCGAAATGTAATGAAAACTCAGACATGAACTAACACTTCCTCATAACAATATTTGCTTCTTATTTATGAAATCATGTGCAGCTAAATTCGATCATCGGGATACATTTAAACAAAAGATCAGACATTTATCTTATCTGTACAAATGTACAAGTGCAACGAGTTGTAAGGCACCAAGTAGTCTACTCTTTCTTTATAGAAAGTAAGCGAGCATAAGCTATTTAGCAATTGTGTCGAACAATCGTACTTGCTGAAAAGATCCAAAAGTAATTTATAGAGAAAGTGCCTTTTTAGTTTTGGTAAAATAATATCATGTGTTGAGATATTGTGCTCATTTGTTGAGGCAATGTGACTCTTCATTTCTGTGTATTTATAGTCATATAACAACTAGATAATAATAAAAGAACATGATTCATGTAGCCAACCCTAAATAATTGAGATAAAACTTGGATAATGATGATGTTTATTATCATAGTCATATAACAACTCCTCAATTATATCTTTTTATGAAACTAGGTATCCAGAAGTCTCAATTGTTCATAATCAATACACTAAGTTTAGTCATTGTCAGACTGCTCAATCTATGCAGCATAGAGACATGTTCACACAACATTTGCATCGACTATGTCGTGTTTGGCCGGCAATACATCGAGCGACATTTAATGTGACACCCGTCAAACATCACAATTCAGCCTCGAACACTTGTCAAACCAGCTCAACCAACGCTTTTGCATAGGCCAAAGTCCCCTATGCAAGCATAAGAAGTGCAAAATGCATCTCAAGCACTATCACACACATATGCACCGCATGCTCTGTACAGGTCTTCTCTCCCTTGGTTTCAAGGAAACGATAGAAGTGGGTATTCCAACATTGAAACTTACCTTAGCCTTCCCCACTTTTCAATGTGTTCTCTCTATATGATAACTCTATGCTTCCGGTAGAATGACCTACGGTGGTTTATACCATCTGCTGAATATTGGGTTCAATGTTCCAGTAGAATGCCCTCCGGTAGATCGTTGCCCTCCGGTAGATTGGTGCACCCGGTGAAGTGTGCCCCACCGGATGGTTCCGATGTATTGGAGCATCCCAGTACTTTGTGCCCTTTTGGTGGAACGCGGAGCTCTAGTGAACTGGTGCTCTGATACGTGTGTTCCACCGGTAAAGACGTGTATAAAATGCGTGATGATTGGTCTTCCAAATTTGAAAAGGCACAATGCAGTTGTGTTTTGGAACTAGAAGAGTTACTGTGCCATATTAGTAGTTGAAATTTCAAGAATCGCAACTTTTGTCTTTTGATATCATGCGGGTATGCAAAAAGGCACTTTATATCTCTATAAATAGAGACTTGTTTCCTCTGGTTTTGACTCACATAAGCCATACAAAATTTTTAAGTGTTTTTTTTACAATTTTTTCGCTATAGAAAGAAGGCAACTCAGGTGCTTTAGATCTTGTTGTGCATTTGTTTTGACATGATAGTTTCTCCAATCCCCTTGGTTGCATCTTAGATGCAAATTGATTTCTATTAGTAAAAAGGAAATATTATCTTATGAAAGTGATATATTGTGTCTAGAATAAGAGAGATTAACATAATTTTGTTTTCTATATCTTTTATTTTGCCCAATTTTCACTCTTCTAATTTCAACCCAAACCAGGCGAGACATAAAGCCCGTGAAAATTAAAATCACAATTGAGCATTTTGATTTTATAAATTGGGTCGTGAGTTTTGTCTAGCACTTCTTAGGGAACCGTAAATAAAAATCATAATAAGAATTCATTCACTTTTTCTTCATAAGAAATCTAGAACAGTTCATGACATGACGAATGTTTTAGAACTTACCCATAAAGAACAAAGTAGAAATCAAATAATTTCCTTAGAAAACTATTTGAACCACTCAATGTGGTAGTTTAGGTTAAAAGAAACATAAAATAATCAAAGATGCCGCTGTTACAGGTGCTTTTTATAATCACATCCATCCCCTTAATTCACACAACATTATGGTGAAGGAAGTCGTACGCGTTAGCTCTGAGGGCCCCCAAAAACGTGATTAAAATTATGTCAAAGTAGAGTACTATACAATTTGGACACGTGTGTTTAATGTCTAAACAACTGATTACTAAGACGTGACATGTGTTTAAGGCTTAATATAAAAACATGCTTAAAATGTAGAGAAAGGATAAACAAACAAACAAAAAATATCAGAACAGAGTTTATATAGAACCGTGGCTCAAAACAATCAAATTAGAGCCTACCGCAAGAATTTCACTAAAAGAAGTTGTTTTGATGTTCAAATATCCTCAAATTGATCATCTTAAGATCAAGTTGTTTGGACATGAGAAAAAAATAGATTTCAAGTATTAGAAATGGTGCATCTTGTAACACATTTTTTTTACTGTCAATTTTCAATATTTTCAAGCTTTCATAGATCTGCTCGATCTACACTATTTTTGAAGCTTTAAATCCATTGAGTGGATGTGCCATAGGATGCAGTTTCTATAAAGTCCAGGCTTTATGAAAACAAAGTAAAGCCTCAACATATATCTTTGTCCTTAAAGCAATTTAGGTATCGAAAATCTCCATAATGGCTCTAAAGTCAATCTCTAACATCGACTATAAATTTGAAGCTAAAAAATTAGTACAGATTTTTTAGATCCATGAACATTTATTTATAGCGCAAAATCGACAATCTAGATAATGTGTTCCAACTTCCAATTTATACTATTTTCAGTATGTAAAAAAGTGGGGATTTATAGTCTTATAAATAGTTCATCTTCTAAAACATTACATGGACCATCCATTTTTCAAGATTTTTAAGTGTTTATAGATCTGCTCGATCATCACAATTTATGGAACTTTAAATTTCATAATTAAAGGCAACAATAGATTTTCATATGATTGCGAAGCTTTGTGGCATCGAAACTGCACTTTCGGCATAGTATTGAGGCGCACCTTACTTCAATAGCATAAAGCTGACACCTTATTTTTTAAAGTTTATCTTTTTTCTTTTTATTGTTAAAACCATGTAGCTTCCCACTGAATTGCTCTCCCTTTACACTCTGATCTCCTCTCAAGTTCTCTCTTTGCCTCCCTTCCCTTTAGATCCATCCATGATCTCCTTCAAAAATCAAAAGATGCATTACAATTTGCATCAATATATACTTCCCCCTCTATCCAGCCATTTAATTTTGATCAAGTGAGCCACTGATTGTTTGATCTAGATTTGACGCTTTAGAATATTTTATTTTTAATATATTTTTACAAATTATATGAACATGAAATTTGGCATGTACCATCGTCTCAATGTGACGCACCTAAATAAAAAATAAAAAAAAATATTTTTTATAAAATAAAATGATCAAAATACCCTTAAAACTTTAGATACATTTTAAATTATTTTTTTAAAGGTATGAGTTTAAGAGAGGAGTAGATGCCGAAATTTTGGTGTCAATTTTTTATAGATAAAAATTAGAAATAAAATTATGTAGAGGTGTGACATTATGATTGAAGCCATCTGAGCCATCCATTTAGAAGGGACGGTTGGATAAGGGAAAATATACAGGTTTTAAACATTAGAGGAAATATAGAAACTTGCCCCAATCTTTGTAATGACTCATAAGAATCGTTGTGCATGTAAGTTCCTAAGTAAAATTGTCCTCGTGTATTAACAACAAATGCTTTACCCCGAGGGATGCTATGAAAAACGGCTCAAAACACTTGTTTAAGAATATTTATTTGGTCGAAAATTTTATGATCCACATAAGATACCCCCTGGATGCTATGAAAAATTGCCCAAAACACCTATTATATACTCAAAATCAACTACAGACCGGCATAGATACCCCCTATATTTCACTTTTTAAGCATGCTACCCGCCCC
Organism: Amborella trichopoda; assembly: GCF_000471905.2. Next base: position 2,623,986 of record NW_006500356.1, on the reverse strand, counting down.
CTCCCCCAATAAGAAAAGAAACTACGATAAGAAAGAAATATTTTTAATAATATACTATTAACCCCAACATTTTTTTATTTTGCATACCCTGTGACAAGCAAAGAAGTGGGCTTTTTTTTCTTTACCGAATACTCTCATTTTAACCCGCATTTCTCACTTTTTGTTTCTAAGCTGGTCCAGTGCAAAACATGTGGGACCGGCACAACTTGAACATGAAAACCAGTCCATTATAAAATGTGCCGGTCTAGCAAAATTTTAATATAAGCTAATCTAGTGCATTTTGTGTCGGACCAACACAAAGTAAATATCATGAGCCCGATTCTTCAATCTTCTAGTTCTAAAGCCATCTCTCTATGTAACCTAATGTCCAATGGGATTCTTTTTTGAGCCCATGTTTTGCATGGGCACACTACAGAGGAATCGTATGGAGGCACAATCTCGAATTGATGCTTCAACGTAGTTTATGCCCTACTCAATATGTCTCTTTCTTGGATTTCCTTAAAAATTGTAAAGAGAGACTCACATGATAGTTCTAATAGGAAGAAAATAGAATACATATTAAAAGTAGGTCATTAAAGTAGTACTTTTTAAATTTTTAGCTTTGAAAAATTCTATTTCATTTATCCTACATAATTTCCCTAAACTTCTTATCTTTTAAGGCCACCTGCCCATTAGGGTATGTACGCATTAGAGCTCATTGGTTTCATTTTTTGAATAGCCTTCTCTGTTGGGTTTATGTGGCCTTTAAAGGCATTATGAGTGCTTGTAAAATGAAATAATATAGTGGAACATGAATTCAGTGGGAGTGTGGTCCCTTGTGGGCCATATTAAGCAAACGATGTTTGTAGATACCGGATTGTGTTTGACGCCAGTCGGTTGGGAAAAACCCATTTTACCTGGGCATAAACAATAAACTGAGAAGGGTTCTAATGGGTTAACCCTTGATAAGGTCGGAGAATATGTCCGGATGAGTTAGCCGAGGGACTGTGTGACTCTTGTGTGTGATAGTGGCCTACAGAGACAGGGGCCAAAACTTCATCCATGTACCATCACATGGTATGCATATTGATAGATCGTTCGGAAAAGCTAGAAATTCAACTTTTAGAGTGAATCGTATGCATATGGAGAGATACCCCTATGCACCATAAGAGCTATGGTGGCATCAGGTCAAGGTGACATTGACTCGTCTTTAGGAGAGGACCTGAAATCTACAGACTGAGATTGCGATCTCTTGGCTCATCGGTCAGACTTTGACGACTCGTTAATGAGCTCCTGCTTGGACTGTGGGTCATGGGAAACACTGGGTCGGTCTGATCAAGCAAATGTGATCTGTAGTCTACAGTTGAAGGTGGAGTGCCACATGATTATTGATTCCTAAACCATATGGATCATTTTCCCATCAAATTAATTTAAGTGTCTATGTTTTATGATAGAAGTTATTTTAAGATTATTATTTGAATTTTTATGAACCCTTAGATATTTTATTTATAATTCAAAATAAAGATATTGCTTTTACAATTATTTAAATATTCAAATAGTATTCTAAAATCTTTATATTAATTTTAAATATATAAAAATATCATGGGAGGCCAATGTTCACATGGGCTCGCCATATTTTTAGAAGGTGGGGCTCATGAGTGCCTCCCTTGGGTGGCACGCCCCACCCTTATTCTCTTCCTTATTTTTTGGTGTATTATTTTTTGGTGATATGGCATGTAGCCATATAGTTGGAAGATATTGACTAAATATTGATTTGATATATTTTTGAAAGATTTTGTGGAAAAATTGAGTATACGTGTGCTATTTTATGGTATGCACAATATTTTGATTAGATTTAATTTATTTAATTTCTATTGATGGAAAAATGGTTTAGAAAAGGGGGATAATGGTTTATGGACCTTTCAAAAATGTTGATGGATCAAATCTCTCACCCCACAAGTCACCCTTGATCGACAGTCGATGTTCAATCTCACAAGAAGAGACAAGCCAAAGAAAACCCTAAGAAACCTTAATCTTATTCAAAGCCTATAAAAAGAGATTATCTCTACCAAAAAACTCTTTACACCTTATTTTTCTATTTCTCTCTCTTAAGAAAGTTTCTCTATCTCATGTTTGATCTCTCTCTTTCATACATTGTGAATGAACCTAAGGGTTGAGGGTATGGAGTTCTTCTCTCTTCTATCTCTCAAATATAGATTTATGGCTAAGGGTTTTAGGGTTTACGAAAAAGAGAATCCATTTCTCTCAAACTAGGTTGCTAAGAGAATTCATCTAAGGCTTAAGTTTGTGATCAAAGGGGTTCATGTTCCATTGGTATGGCTTGGCCGAAATTTGTTTTTCCGTTCGAGATTGAAGCTAGACCGTTGATCCCATACCATCGGATGGTGGTGACTCGTTGTGGGGTATAATAAGCTCGGTTGAGGTAATCTTCGGTACTCTTCCTTTTGTTTCTTGTTTATTCTCAAGCATAGTGCATAGTTGTTTCAATGACATCAAGTTGTTAAGTTCTTGGTTTTATTGTTATGTCGATTTTATTTTGAAATTTATCTTATTATAATAAAGACTACCTGTAAGTGATCTTTTGCCAAAAGAAATGGGTTAAAAAAAAAAAAATATGTATTCTCCGGTAAAAAATCACATAGGTCTTTCTTTCATTAGTATCAGAGCTATTAATACTTGGGGCCATTAGTTATATTTTCTTTTTATTGAATTTAGATCAAGTTTGAAAATGAGATATAAGAAAGCTAATGACCTTTGTGGTCAATAAATACACACACAGTTAAGAATTATTGAAATATTTCAACACCGAAAAGGCACTCTCCATAATGAGCATTATGGGCTATTTTGAAGTAAAGATATGAAGAATATAATGAGCAATTTTTCTATTACATACTCTACTGATATTTTGTGTATTTAAGAGTATGATTTACTTGCAAAATTTCAGTGGGAGATCCTAAGGGAATTGAGAGTTATGGAATCATCAATGAAGGGTGTCAGTTCTGACCCTGCAAAATCCAGGAACTATCCATTGAATTCCGTGATTTTTACCACCAACCATATGATTTTATTTCTTATTGATATTTAATTGCAACTCACAAAATTGAGTCTACTTTCAAGCAAAAATTCTTTATCAATAAATTCCTTGTGGTTTGAAAGATATGATCAATTTATTGAAGGGTACGTACGTGCTGTTTTTTGCAATGAAAACTATTTCTATAACTTGGAAGTCATGATTTTATTTCTATACTTAACATAATGTTTTATGGTCCACAGTAAGTTTTTAGACTTCCATTCTGAGTCTATTTTCTAATAAAATTTATTTGAAAAGAAATATATATGGGAAGAGAGGAATAAAAATTTTAGATTGAAAAGAGGTCATCCTGAATTTTCTGTAATTTAGTATGTCCTTCATTGGAGATATGAATAGCTATATTTATCAAGCATACTTAACATAGTGATATAAATCTTGTAAAAACATGTGTTAATATTATGCATCTAATTTCAAACAAAATTGGTTTGAAAGAGAAACTTCATGATGGTAGAGAGAAAAAACAATTTTACTAGATAGTGTTCATCTTAGAATTCTACAATATGATTTATTTTGTGATGTGAATGTCACTTATTTATTTCTTTGAAGAAAAATACTATTTAGGATTCAAACTATAATGTTATGATTTGGTTTTGAGTCTAGTTTTCAACAAAAAAGACTTCATGAAGAAATTCTTTGAGGATTGAGAGAAACAAATTTTTTATTGAGAGGTACTCAACCTGATTTTCAACTAAAAAATTTGCATTGTGACGTAAATGTCACTAGAATGAATATTCACTAAATGGTATGATTTAGAGATGGAACTTAGCACTATTTTATATTTTTTGAGTCTATTTTAATATTCAAAAGGATTCGAAGATTAACTCTTTATGAGTTGAGAGATATCATATTTTTATAATGGGATGCTCAAGTTCTATTTTACAGTAAATTAAAAGATGTGACATGTTAAGATACATCCTTGAATTTCCAATTATAGAGACCTTTAAGACTCATTTAAAAAGGTTTTATAGTGTGCTATGAGTATGATTTATTATAATAAAACTTCAGAGAGAGGTAATACAAAATTGACTAGATATGATACTCTATGTAATAAGTATTCGATCTGGGAATAGCAGAAAGAAGAAGAAACACAATACCGATAAAAACATCTTGGCGTCTTTGAAATGAAGGGATATATAGAGAGACTTGGTGGTAGTATAGAAACGCTAAAGATTAGTGGGAGAATTGAAATTGTGATATTTAAAATAATGGGATGAAGAAGATATTTTCTTCACGGTGTAAGACAGGAGAATCCAAGTGCCGAAGAGATGGACACTTCATGACATGTGAAACCAATGACCAATATATTTTTCATCAATTGCATGCACTTCCAAGATCACAAAAGCTTGCCAAACAAGTAAAAGCAATGAATAAAAAAAGGCCAGGTCGCACTACATGGTTTTGAGGTATGAATTTTATCGTACATTATAGGAAAAGGTCATATAGGGAAAGATGATTCAATAACTTTATTTAATGTGTTTTGGTTATATTTTGGCTAATTATTTTATGAATATGTATGGAGTGTATGGACATTAAGTGATAAGTGCTAACAAATTTTAAAGTGTCGATTTTGATTATCTTGTGTTTTTGTACCTCCTTATGCTTGAGTATGAACTACTGAAGGTAGTGATACACATAGAGATGTGATTTGATCAAGGGCTTTGAGCCCTAAGGATGAAATACGAGATTAGTGATCGAGGAGGCTGTATGGATTAAGAAAATTTTAATCGACTTGACTTTCACCTCGTGCGTTGTGAGACAGTAAGATTTTTTTACGACAGCACAGTGACGATATGCGTGTCAAAGGAGCCATGATTCTATAAGAACTCTAAGCATATAAAACCATGTTTTTATCACCTGAGAAATGAGGTGAGATTGAGAAAGATCGAGATTGAGATCCAGATAAACTAAATATTTCAATGGGAGCACCTACTAGTATTTGACATGCTAAATGGAACAACAGATTATAATGTTGTTCACCCATAGAACCTAAATGTTTGGTGCTAGTTGTATGGCTACAAAATGGAGCAGCTTATTTGAAGAACTTTTTTGAGCCCATGAACATATGACCTCATGCGATGAGGGTACGTGATAGTCTTTGGCGACAACAAGTTCATGATTCGCAATGTGATGTGAAAGATGAGCTACGACTATTTTTGGGATGAGATCCAAGTAGCAAAGAGAAAAATGTGTTGCCTTTATAAATCCTCTTGTGAAAGGATTGATGGCGAAAGCCATGATTAATGTATTGAGAGAATAAGTAAAAATGCTTGAGAGAGATTGTAATTAGGAGAGAGAGATGGGAATGAGAGAAAGTGAGAAAGAAAAAATGTAAGGACTTCAAAAGCCAAGTGGGAGATGTTGGGTCATGTGGCCTTTAAAGGCCTTATGAGTGCTTGTAACATGAAATGATACAGTGGAACAAACCGAGAAGAATTTTAATGGGTTAGCCCTTGATGAGGTTAGAGAATATGCCCGGTTGAGTGAGCTGAGGGACTGTGTGACCCTTGTGTGTGATAGTGGCCTACAGAGACAGGGGCTAAAATCTCATCCATGTACCATCACACGACATGCATATCGATAGATCATTCGAGAAAGCTAGAAATCCACCTTTTAGGGTGAAGCATATGCATGTGTGAGAGATACCCCTATGCACCACAGGAGCTATGATCGCATCAAGTCTAGGTGACCTTGACTCGTCTCTAGGGGATGACCTAAAATCCATAGACAGGGATTGCGATCCCTTGGCTCATCGTCGGACTTTGATGACCCGCTAATGAGCCCCTGTTCGGACTGTGGGTCATGGAAAATACTGGGTCGGTTTGATAAAACAAGTGTGGTCTGTAGTCCACAGTTGAAGGCGGAGTGCCTCATGATTGTTGATTCCTAAACCATATGGATCATTTTCCCATCAAATTAATTTAATTGTGTTTGTTTTATGATGGAAATTATTTTAATATTATTATTTGAATTTTTATGAACCCTTGGATTTTTTATTTATAATTTTTAGATTTATTAAATTAAAGATATTGATTTTACAATTGTTTAAATATTCAAATAATATTTTAAAATCTTTTTATTAATTTTAAATATATAAAAATATCATGGAGGCCCATTGTGCACATGGGCTCGCCATATTTTTAGAAGGTGGCCCATGAGTGCTTCCCTTGGGTGGCATGCCCCACCGTTATTCTCTTTCATATTTTTTGGTGATATGACATGTGGCCATATGGTTGGACGATATAGACTAAATATTAATTTGATACATAGTAGACTTGTGTTATTTTATGGTATGTACAATATTTTAATTATATTTAATTTATTTAATTTTTGTTGATGGAAAAATGATTTAGAAAAGGGGGATAATGGTTCATGCACATTTCATATTGTTGATGACTCATCTATGAAATGGATGACTCAGATCTCTCATCCTACAAGTTACCCTTGATCGAGGGTCTATGTCCAATCTCCAAGAAAGAGGCAAGCCAAAGAAAACCCCAAGAAACCCTAATTTTATTCAAAGCTTATAAAAATAGATTATTGTTACCAAAAAAATCTCTACACCTTATCTTTTTATTTCTCTCTCTTAATAAAGTTTCTCTCTCTCATGTTTGATCTCTCTGTCCCACATTGTGAAAGAACCTAAGGGTTTAGGTTATAAAGTTCTTCTCTTTTTTATCTCTCAAATATGGATTTATGGTTAAAGGTTTTAGGGTTTACCAAAAAGAGAATCCATCTCTCTCAAACTAGGTTGCTAAGAGAATTCACCTAGAGTTTGAGTTTGTGATCAAAAGGGTTCATGTTCCATTCGTGTGGCTTGGCCGAAATTTGCTTTCCCTGTTCGATATTGAAGCTAGACCATTGATCCCGTGCCATCGGATGGTGGTGACTCGGTGTGGGGTGTAATAAGCCCGGTTGAGGTAATTTCCAGCACTCTTCCTTTTGTTTCTTGCAATCTTATCATTTATTCTCAAGCATAGTGCATAGTTGTTTCAATGGCATCAAGTTGTTAAGATCTTGGTTTGATTGTTATGTTGATTTATTTTGAAATGACCAATTGTAAGTGATCTTTTGTCAAAAAAAAGGGGTGAAGACAAAAAAAAAAAAAGTGTTTTCCCTGATAAAAGATCACATAGGTTTTTCTTTCATTTTCATGGTGGTGGAAACTATTGTGCGTATTTTCTATAATGTTGGAAATGGTTGGGTGAAAAAGGGAAAAATTTGAAACAAATTTTCTTTTTGTTTTTGAGCACGCAGGACAGCTTCCTTTAGACTATATTTGCCGCCCTTCAATACTGTAAGTAGTGTATATAAGAAGGGTAATTTGTGTGTAGAGAATGGCGTCTCAAGAATAGGAAAGTGAACCCATTATATAGAGTTCTAAGTTGATATGAATTAACTGTTCAAGTGAACATTTTCGTATTGTTGCACAACATATTGTGACTGTTGGATTCCAAACAACCACTATCAACAATTATCAGCTGTTGGATGTGAATAATTACACAATATGTTGGATTCCAAATAACCACTATCAACAATTATCAGCTGTTGGATGTGAACAATTACATGTGCTGCCCTTTGTCTCAACGACTGCAATTAGTTTAAGGTGCCTTATATTTTCAACGACTAGTGAAGTTGGATCTAGCATGCACCATGCAAAAAATAAATCGAGCCTTGAGCCTGGCCTCCATGCATGCTCAAGCGAATGGCACTTCATATGCCGATGCGAACGTACGAAGTGTGCTATCAAGCGCCCTCACATACACGAGTCAAACGATCTTAAAAAAAATCATTCTTTTTTTGTAGAACTGATATAAGTATATATTCTTTTACTTTTTTATCAAAAAAAAAAAACAAACTTCATCTCTATACCTTTCTTGAAACTTCCATTCTCTTCATTTCTTTGAGTTTTAGGCTTTGAGATAAGCACATTAAAATTGGGATTAAATTAAGAATCTTGATTTAACAAAAATTTCATAAAAAATTCTCCAACATATTCACCTAAAATGTTATATTCTAAAAGAAAATAAACACTAGAAACATATTCCCAGAAAAATTGTTCTCCTGAAACAACTGTATATCTCAAATAATTGGCATAGTATGAGAAAGAGTAACCCGACAAAAAAAATTATGAAAACCAAGAGCGTCATTAAAGAGCAAGATTCTGTCATAAAAAAGACTTAGGCGGTTGGAAATTCAACATGAGGTTCAAATATTTAGGTTTGCTTTCAACTATTGTCAATACAAGTAGGTATTTTCTCTGTATACAAAAGTTTGATTAATCTCATTTTCTGAATTTTTTGTTATTTCATTAGTGCGTATACAACGCAACAATTTGGATGAAGTATTTCTTTTTGTGTTTGTTAAAATTGCAACCGTAAGGGGTCTCCTTTTTTTCGAACATTAATCTTGTTACCTTAGGTTACAGTTCTTATTATTTGGTAATTGTAGCATTTAGTATTATTAGTATTATTATTTTTTAACAATAACTGAATATTCTTGTAATTATTTTATTATACACTCCCAATAAATCAGCCAAGTTTTGTGTAGTAATAGCAGAGGAAGCATATTGTTTATTTGATGAAAATTTAGATCAAAATTTATCTAGTATTCCCTAAATGATATAAAGTAAGGACATAAAATTAATTTTTAACAATTTTAATATATTTTTACAATAACGGTAAATTATAATTTTAGCTTATGTTTTCTTTTCACTCAATTTTGTTTTGAGTTAAATCTGAAATATTCATGATTGTTTAACATCTAAGTTTTGGCTCTATCCATAACTCGGTTTTTTTGCCTTCGACTTTTTAGAATGAAATCAATTTATTATCAGTGTCTTGGTTTTGCCGATATATTGTTTTTTTACGACACTCTAACAATGATCAACACAGTCGATCAAACCATTGGTGAGATTGATACTTGGTTTCAATGGCACCAACCAACCAATCAAAATCAAAACCAAAACCAAACCCTCCAGCATCCTAAACTTCCCGAGTCTTAACAATAATGTTTGTTTTTCCAGGTAAAAATAAAAAAAAACCTTAACAATAGTGTTTTTGAGCATTGGCCAATCCGGCCGGGTATTTAAAAAGAATAAAATAAAAAATATATATAATATAAAAAAATAAGGGATTTGTTTGTAATGTGTTTTTTAATTTTTTTTTATCATTTTGGTAAATATTGGAAAGTGTTTTGGGTATTGAATACTTATTTTTAAATTTTTCATCTTTCTTGAAATTTTTTGAGCACATTAAAATTTTGAAACATATTTTTCACTACATCTCAATTTTATTTGGATGTGTTTTGTATAATAATGCTTTAAATATACTTTTGATAATTTTTATTTTTTTTTAGAATTGATATTTTTTTAACATTTTTTTAGCGCACTGGCCGGCGGTTTGAACAGGCCTGCCGGTTTATCGGTTTCTCGGACGACTTCGGACGCCGGTTCGATTTCTGAACACTGGTCGGTTTTGCCTAAGGGAGTAAACGGACCTTATACTTCTGGCGATTCTTAAAAAAGAGAGAGGGAGACAGTTCAGATAGAGAGAGAGAGAGAGAGAGAGGGAGACAGCTCAGACAGCGCGAGGAGAGAGAGATGAGTGCATTTAGTTTGGGTTTGCCAAAAGGCATGACTAACATGAGGCAAACCCTGTTGCATTCCCGATCAAACTTTATCTGCAATTCATTTTCTTCATTTAAGTTCAATTCTCTGCGATTTTCATGCTTCAATCTTCTTGTATTTCAACCAAAAACTTCAGGTATGTTAAACAAAAAAACACGCTTTTATACTATCGTAGACTCTGTATATATTCCATCTCTCTCTATTGGTTAGTGGACAATCGAAGCAATGACTAAATACTGGAAAAGAAGCTTATCATATCACTTGATTGAAAGTTGTTTCTGCTGCTTGAATCGATTTTCCGCCGTTTAATGCCAGCTTTCTGACGAGTAAACGAATTGTATGACATGGTCACTGTTAATTTGCGTAGTGTGCCCTAATCTTTTGCTTTTCTTCTGTGTAATTTGATTTGTGTAGTTTTATGATTCTATCTGATCTTGTGTAGCTTAATAACTTGCAGTGGAGCTAGAATTAACATTTTATGCTTTACATAGAAATGGTTATCTTACAAAATTGGTTATGGAATTTGAGTTCTGTGGTTTAATGAAACTGGATATTCAGATGGAGGAATTTGAGTTTCTAATGGATGGAGAAGTGTAAAATATTGTATCCTTTTTTACTAGTGGTTGAATTGATTAGAGAAAGTGTTAGCTTTTTAATGTGAAGGCAATTTAGATGAATTCTTTGTAACTGTACATTAGAAGTATATTGGAGAAAGTCAGTAATCCCTCTCAATCAAGGTATGGATTTATCATCAATTTTACTTTTACAATCTCTAAGATAATTTTTTACAAAGAAGCCTCTAGACAAGGTTTGGATAAGATTAGGCCAGAGTATAAAATATGATTTAAATCAACAGCAATACTTGAATGTTTACACAACCCTATCTGTATGTGTATGTTTTTTTAAGTGTTTGGAGAGAGAGAGAGAGAGAGAGATTTTCAACGCTTTCAAGTCATGTGAAGGGGTTTGGCCCCCTAGTCTCATATGAAACATTTTTCTAATCAAGGTAAGATGGTTTTTTGGCATGTGTGTCAACACACCAAGGACACTACACTTGTTTTCGACAATTTAGAAACTTAGGCACTTCTTGTTGACCTTTCATGTTGGTATCTTCGTATAAAAGTAGTTTGATGCTCTTCGAAATGATCTATGGATATATTGTGTCTGAAGGCCGATGTCGGGGTTGGCAAATCTGACAATTGTAAATATGTTTGAAATAGATGTATCTATCTGTGTTTTTTATAGAGGTCTTGACTGTTGAGTGTATCATTTAAACAAGAGTCTATATTTTGCCATTGAGTATAGGAATTCAGTCTAGAATTAGATGAAACTCTAAAAATGGAATGATTAATGGTTGCGCTTGGTAAAGTATCTGAAAATTTGACTACTGCAAAGAGAGAAAGTGTGTCATTTGTAAATGACTAGTTGATGATTTCCTCTACTAAAGAATTTCTCCAAAACTTGTTATGTATCATGTGGAAGCAAGTGTATGGCAATATATACCATATTCATTGTGTTTTGTATTCTTGATCATCTTTTTTTTTTCAAAACCCAAAAACCTCCTTATCGCTTGTAAGTGATACTCTTCATACCTAATTGTTTCTACCATTCATAATTTAGTTGTTTTTTGATTTATAACATACATAGAAGACATTTCAAAAAGAGATAATAATAGTGATAATATATATGATACTAAAAAGCTTCCAATTAATAACTGTGATTGTGATATTCTTTACCTTATGTTATACATTCCTCATTATATGTTTCTAACTTCACATATGCTACTTCGATAAAAAAGATTGTGTTTCCAGCCATTGGCTAAAGTGAATGTTAGGGCTTCAACAAAGTGCAAAGGCCAAATTGATTGTATGGATCAGTGTAGGAAAAATATAACTGGAATGGTCAACCATACATGGTCCGGGAAGCGGTTCAACCGGCCTAACTGGGCAAGTCTCGGGCGGCTAAAAAAGTGTTTAAAAAAAAAAAAATTACAAAAAGAAATCTAATATGAAAAGTATATTTAAAACATGATTGAACATAGCACATCCAAATGAAGTTCAAAATTAATGAAAAAAATAGATTTTAAAAAATCGATTTGTGCCCAGGAGTATTTTTGAAATTTTGTAAAAAAGATGGGAAAATTTAAAAATAAGTATTAATAGTCAAAACAATTTTCAATCTTTGCCAATATGATGAAAAACATTAAAAAATGCGTTACAAACAAAATTCCTTATTTTTTGAGATTTTATATAATGTTTTTGAATTCTTTTAAAATACTCGGTCGGTTTACCAAAACAGGCTGAAACCGGATCTGATTAGTGGCCAGTTCCGATCTAACCAAGCTTAACTGGGCACATAGAATTTGAACCGCCCAATTTTCCTACACTGGTATGGATTGGTGTAAGTTCTCATGGTGTTGTAGTCTTGTGTAATGAATAAATTTCCAGTTTGAAAACGACATTTGACAATACTTTCAGAGTAAGCAAGCTTTCATTGTGAATGCATCACTGAAATAGCGGTTGTGAATGCGGTTGTCTTGTGAACCATGGGAATCTTTTGAACAGCCAGCCTATGTTGTTTCATTGATTTCCAGTTCAAAAAACCTTGTCGTCCATATAAAGAAGGAAATGTGTATTACTAATTCCAATGGATTTTAGAAGAACCAATGACTGTTTGATCGTCCATTTTCATAGAATTGATGTACTGTGATGGAGAGTGTGTGCCCTCTAGTGGGGTCCTATCCGTTTTTGGTTGGTAACTCCAGACAATGGTTCTTCCATATTCCACTTGGGTTATATATTCATCAACTGAATCTAATTGCCGTAACCATCGTGGCACAAACCTTGTTGGGGACCTTTCCTTTGTTGTGAATGATGTCATTTTAGTTATGACCTAATGTTTCTCAAATATGTAGGGTTTTGCAATGTGGTACATGCAATAAAGGGTGGGGATGAAGTTATACTGAAAGCAATAGGAGACAAGAACAGCATTGAGGCTGTGAAGAACATTCTTGAAATGGTATTGGCTTTATGTTTGAGCAAATTTTCTCTACTTTGTATCCAGAATGTAATAATGTTTTAATTTGTTCTAATTCTTGTATACTTGTTCGTAATGGAGACTTACCTAGTTCATATCTTTGGGCTGTAATCTCACTTTATGGAGATTGATCTTAGTACTATTGGGAGCTTGAGTTTATGGATCTGATTTTTAGATTGATGCGTCATTACTTTGGTATATGTGTGAGTATGGTGCATTCCTAGAAAGTTTGAAAGTTACTTTCAGGAGCACAATGTGCCCACATTATAAATCTCTCTCTCTCTCTCTCTCTCTCATATGCATTAGGCATGTGTGCCCACAGATTTGCATGACATACACTTTTTTGTTATGTAGTAGCCATTGAGAAATTCTTATTAGGAACATATACATGTGTGCTGATTGTCTTCCCATCATTTTGTCAAGGCAAGGAGGGCTCTAACTAGGAAAGAAGTTTATCATACTGATTTTCTGACTCCACCCGTACTAAGAGATGCAATGTTTGCACTGGAAAAATTATCAGATGTTGAAGCTGTTTCTCAAGGGGGTTATCCACAGGTTAAATCCCATGATGCTAGTTAATTATTATCATTAGAATGACATAAATTCCGTCTGTTCATATTAGTGAGAACAAATAACTGCTGGTTAGCCTGTTCTCTTTGAAAACAGAATGATATTTTAATAGTCCAAATCTCCAATGCTTATAATCATTTTTCTTCTTGTCCATGCTTCTCTTATAGTTTTTGCATAGAGTTGGAAGTTGGGCAACTTTTCCTCCAAATTTGCCTAAATAAAGTGCCAGTAATTATCTTGGCGTAACAATATATTCGTCCTGATTTTAATCATAAAAAGTGTATTTGGTTTGTTAAAGATTTTCTCAATCAGAATCAATGCGTATTATCATTTAAAAATTTCAAGAATTTCTTTTTCTTCTTCAAGACTGCCCTTGGAATCATTATCTACTTAAAATTTGTTGCCCCTTTACTTCTTTTTTTTAATTATTATTATTTAATTATTTTCATGCAGATCTTCATGTTCCAAGCATGTTGTTTTTGGCACATTTCTTTTCATATAGTTTCCTTGCAATACATATGACAGCAATTAGATTTGTATCACTACGCGTCATCAACAGTACCAATCAGCTTATGCAGTGTCCTATTTGCCTAGGCTGAACGTTGCCGCCTATCGATTGGATGTCCTGAAGCAATGTCAAATGTTCCTGATATAGTTGCTGCTTTGAGGTTAGTAATTCAAATTTTTATATAATGTGCATGCTATGGTCTAAGGAAAACCATAGTCCATTGGGGTTATCACTGTCTGGTGAAATGGATGGTGATGGAGAGAGAATCAGACACTCCATTGCGGTCATTTCCTGTTCTTGTTGGTGGTGATGCCAATGAACTCTGGTTTTGCATAGTCTGTTGGATTATTTAGTGTAGTTTCCCATAGTTCATATGCTTCCAGAGTTTTATTCCTTCTCAAGGTTATATTTTCTAGGATTTACAGTTCCATTGAAATCCCTCACAAAATCATCTTCAGTAAATTGTTGAACTTTTCAGCATCACAGGAAACTTTGGATTTGAACCTTGCTCTCATGGTGACTTTCTTGGAGCTGTTCTTGGTACAGGGATTGCCAGGGAGAAAGTTGGTGACATTCTTCTCCAGGTGTGACTGTTGCTTTTTCTAATAATTAGAAGTGCATATGGGTTAACTCAAGAATTTGTGTGTCGCTTAACTTGTATGTCTATGTTCTCTTTACTACTTTGGGTGTTAGGTTTGCTAGGAGAGATATCATTCAGGTTAAAAAACCAATCGTCCTGTTCCAGGGTGAGAAAGGAGCTCAGGTTATTGTTGTTCCAGAGCTCGTTGATTACCTGAGATCTTCCCTAGTAAAGGTGAAGTTTTTCTTTTATTGTATTAATATTTTGTAACCTCTATATATTGTTACATTCTAATCAATAATCTATTAGTGAGGTTGTTATCTTTTGCCTAAATAGATATGTAAATGCCTTTTTTATTAATTGTAAAAGAAATTAAAATGAAGTTGAGGGGGAAATTCTATAGGATAGCTATGAGGTCAGCTTTGCTTTATGGGGGTGCAATGTTGGGCGGTCAAAAAATAACATACTGATAGGATGAATGTAGTTGAGATGAGTATGTTAAGATGGATGAGTGGCAAGACAAGAAAGGATAGAATTTGAAATGAATGCATTTGAGAGAACTTAGGTGTGGCTCCAACAAGCGATAAAATGAGTGAAAGTAGACTTAGGTGGGTGGCCATGTGCAACACAGACCCAGTACAATACCTGTTGGGAGGTGCGAGTTGGTTCAAGTGGAAGGCTAAAGAAAAGTAGGGGGTTGCCCCAAAAAGACATAGTTGGAGGTAATAAGAAAAGATATGGGGACTTATGGTCTCGTATGATCCTTGATAGAGCAGCAGAATAGTTGACTAGAATTCGTGTAGTCGACCCCAAATAAATGGGAAAAGGCTATGATGATGATAGAAAAGAAATTGCAATAGGTGGCATATAACGGTAGTGGTGGTTGTGGTGGCAGGCTCCATAATGTGACATCTTTACTTCCATTCTCACCAATCCCAAGTTAACATTCCAAAAAAAAAGGGAAAAAAAAATAGGGAAAGAGATGACAGCCCGAATCCTTTGCTTAGGCACCTAGGTACACTCACAATTACCCTCCTCTAAAGCCGTCTGACTCCTCAATCCCCATTGACAACTGGTGAAATGCTTATCCATTCTTTGATCCCTCGAACCTTGCCTGGAACTTCCTCCAACTTCACTTCATATTTGAGCAAGCTTAGTAGCTAACGTGCGATTACTTTGTTACCCAATTCCCGACATGCTAGGATTGGAGAAACTAAACTTCTATGGAATTCAGTTAATCGACGGATACATCTTAGGGATGTTATCATGACCTAACTTTATTGCCTCTTGTCAAAATTTCCTTTTGTACTTGATGGTTTTCTTGTTTTGTAATATAGGTACTACAGTAAGCATGCATATAATGTTTGTGCAAATACCTCGATGTAATGCGACTCAGATCTTGAGACTCGGAAATTGATTTACCTGTCCTTCTAATGTCCCATTTCAGTAGTTACTAACAGATTGTGTTAGATATGACAAACTTCTGGGTATCAGGTCTAGCATATGACATATAACGTTCCACTTCTTTCAGTTAATGGCCTTTTCGCCAAAAGCATAAACTGAAATTCAACTTAAATTCACCAATATATGAAGTCATGATTTGAATAATGAAATGGCTAGTGGTACATTTCATGAACTTCTTTGAAAGCAGAGTATGTCATTCTATCGCAAAGGTAAATTTGTAGTAAGAATAGAATTGTTCAAGATTAGATAATTTCTTAAATGTGGCACTTGCACATGATATAAACTGGTCATCCATCTTTTTTTTTTAAGAGAAATTTACAGTGTATTACATTCCCCCAGACCAATGTGCAAAAAACGCCTCACCTCCACAACTTCCATGTGCAACCTCATTACCTCCCAGTGAATCTTCATGCAACCCCCTCAGTACCGGTTCAGCCAAAATCAATTTTTTTCTCTTCTAATAAACTAACCTAATATTTTTTCCTAAATCGAAGCTCCCAACCTCTCTCTCTCTCTCTCTCTCTA
>NW_006500356.1:2579825-2607205 GCF_000471905.2 Amborella trichopoda | reverse complement strand
CCTACCTACCTCTCTCTCTCTCTCTCTCTCTCTCTCTCTCTACCATTCTCCCTCCCTCTCCTGGACAGCCACGATTTCTCTAAACTATTGCCTCTTTCTTTGAAATCAAAGATAGGCGTGATCCAATTGGAAATGATGGGCCAATGGTAACCAGCTCTTTCTCTCTCCAAACTCATCGGATGAACCAACTTGCTTTTTTATGAATCTTCCTTTTATGTTAATCTTTTCTCATTTGGTCACCATTGTGTCCCCTGTTACCTTGTTACCTCTCTCTCCTAATTGTTTCAGAAGAACCTTCAAAAGCCTCCATTCTCTATGAATCTTCCACTCCTAATTTCCTTATCTTTTCCTCGTTTCTCTCACCTTTCACTTTCTTCTCTCAATCAAAACCACAATATTTGGTTTCCTCAATTTCCCATGAAAACTTACTCTCTGTTTACAGATCCTCTCTCCATTTCTGTTGTTTGAGTTTCCTTGACATGAAATTGCCTAAATCATTTAGTCTGATTATCAAGAGGAAATTGAAGATTAGAAGATCAAATTTAAAGCTTGGAACATTTACTGTGGATTCATGGTTTTGTACTTGTCAATTTTAGACTAGAGTGATTGAAGTGTCAACAGTGATCATGAATTTATTCAGAGTTATGAACTCGAAGAAGCTCAGTAAAGCTAGTCCAAAAGTTTATGTTTAGAGAAGGTGGAGTTAGCCTGATTCTGTTGTTTGGTTAAACTATTGCATGGCAGTGCTCTATCCTTGGACATGATTTCAGTCAGACTCATATGAAGAATGCACACCAAGAAAGGACAGTCAAAAAACCAAGCAGCACTTCTTGCAAAGAGTGGAGAGAAGTGTGAAGATTTGAGACATGCTTGACTTTCCAATCAATTCATGGCACTTCGAACAAACTGAGGAGATTGAAGCTGAGAAAAGTGCACCAACTAATCCATCACGTCGATTCATTGGAATGGATCTTGGAAAAAAAAAAAGGTATGGGCCACCAGAGAAGAACGAAGAAGAGAAATCCACCACTAAAAATGGAGAGAGCGGGAGAAAAACTAGTGAAAATGATGAGAATTGTGAAGATATTGAGGTTTTTGGTTAGAAGGCGGAACTCGCATGTGAGGAGGTGGAGATAATCAAGGAACCAGCAGAGACAACACTCGAAAATAAGGTTGACTTTAACAAGAATATTGGGGAATCCTTGCTCAGAAAATGGAGTGACAAAATTCTCATGAATACAGGAAGAGCAGAAAAACTCAGCGAGTCCTCCATTGAGGAGGGCAGATAGAAGGAAGAGAACCAGGGGGGAGAGAGAGAGACTTTGGTTGAACAAGTAGGAGGGGATTGGATGTTGGTTTAGTGGGAGTATTGGGCTCCTCGTAGAAGTTTTGGAGTATTTGACATCTTGGTTTGGGAGAGGTGTATGGTGTAAATTTCTCATTTGAAATATAATCCACTCATTAAGGTTCTTATTTATCACTTTTCAGGTTGGGAACGTTACGGTTTCATGTAATCAGATTCCACTTCTTGCACTGGAGTTCCAGCCACCGAAGTCAGATATATAGTCATCAAACCTTGCTTCATGTTTTTCTTATGAATTTACAGAAGAATTTCTTAGCTCATGCATTCTCATTCTCATGATTACTTACTTTAGTTTAGGACTAAGTCATTCAAGACTGTTGAGGCTTCCTTGAGAGTGGATGCCATAGCCAGTGCAGGCTTTAAAGTCTCCCGTTCAAAGCTTGTTGATTTGATCAGGTATAATAACTCAAATTACCTTTTTATTCCAGGTGTTTTAATCACTCGCATATACACTCTGAGTATATGAATCGCATATACGAGTATATGAGTAAAAGTTCTATCTTAGAGTAGAGGTTATGAGAATCATATTAGTCCACCTTCATGCGTTCGTCGAACGTATTTGTCAAATGAATGTTGTGAGTGTTTTTTTTTCTCCCCAATTTTGTCTTTCAGTAACGGGGATGTTCGGGTTAACTGGAACCCTGCCACGAAAAATGGAGCTACGCTCAAGACTGGTGATACTGTATCAATCAGTGGGAAAGGGAGGTTAAAAGTATCTCTCTCTCTCTCTCTCTCTCTCCACACACACACACATATATTGACAATGATTTAAGAGTTCGAACAATTTTTCCTCAAATTCCAAGCTTTGTTAATGCAGATAGGAGAAATAACTGAAACAAAGAAAGGAAAATATGCAGTTGAGCTTATCCGATACTTGTGAGCTTCTGAATAAACCACAAGCTACGAGGAGGCTAAGATAAGATGCATTGTGTTTCATAGATTTTGAGAAAGGGTTTGACCTGTAATTTTCCCTTCATAGCAATTATTATACTCTCTCCTATTTTTCATTTTAACTTTGTTCTTCATGGCCAATTGAATTTTGGTTGATCACTCTAGGAAGGCTGGTTAGCTCTCTCACTATTAATTATTATTTTATGAAATGTGGTATACATCAATCAACCTTGCTTAATGCCAACTGTGACTGTCTTCCTAGAGAGAGAGAGAGAGACAGCACCAAACCACTTGGACTTATGGGGATAACCATCCCATGTGCACCAAATTCAATGAATAAAATTCTTGATGCGCTAGTAATGGGCTTTTATGTATTGGGATTTATTCCAATTTTAGAGCAATTTCAATTTTTTCCCTAAAACAAGTCGCATTCTGTAACAATTATAGTTTTTCTTTCAAAAAATTATTTGTGAATCTATATTCTGTTTCGCTTACTCCTTATAAAGGCAAACTCGAATGATAAAATCTACGGGAAATGAGCAATGATATGCATGTTGAAATAGCTGGACGGTTTTACCGGTTGACGTGCGCTACCCCGTTCTTGTAATAGCAAATTGAAACTTGGGTTAGAAAAATTAAGGGGAAGGAAGATTTTGTCGAGGATTGATGTCTTGTATTACGAGGAAATATATCTGTCCGTCAAAGATAGGAGTAAAAAAGATAACTTTGGATGGTCCTTAAAAGCCCGAAGGGCCAAAGGCTCGAAGGGCTTGAGGCTTGGAGGAGTCGTCTTGCCAAGTAGATTGGATGGACTCTGCCCCTGCGAGGGTTCGAGGCTGTCGCCTCTGAGGGAAATTTTTGTATCTGTATATGGGGTATTTAGGCAATTTATACCATTATGGGGTTAAGGTTAGGGGAAAAACGCAGATCTCTGTATAATATTGTCAGTATAGAAGCTTGTATCTATTGTGTACATAGGCACGTTGTCGAACCACGTATATCTTTGCATTGTGGTTGGTTGTCGTTTTTTTTTTTGTTTGTTTCTTCTTTTTTGTTTTCGTAGATTGCTTTTCGTTTTTACAGATATAATATTTCTTTTGAGAAATCCATGAGTTTTTCTCTCCTCACATAATCCATATTTCCACCGTCAATTACTTTTACAAGCTACAGTTCTTGAAACAATCATTTCCGACGGTTGTGAAACACCTCAAAAGCAATTATTTGGGATATGCGAATAAGGCTTGGATGATGGTGATGAAACATCTTAAAAAGTATTGTAGATGGTAACAATCTGAAAATTTTATTTCTCCTAACATTCGATGTCTATAGACCATTGAATTGCCCAATGGAGCCGTTTCATTTTTTGCTAAGTAGTTTAACCTTCGTTGTTCATTTTAACCTCAGTTACTCATTTCAAATTAGGTATACCTTTTTACAACAGATATGCAGTTTTGGCTGCAGTTATGGAGTTTTGGCCCTAAGAAATGCGTACCCGAGCATAAGAAAAGAAAATTTAAAGGCTTTCAAGGACCCAAACACTAACAATACATGTAAAAAGAAAATGAAAAAGAATATGTAATGCAGTAAAAAATATCTATCTTTGAATGAACTTCAGGAACACTCAACCTGGCTTGTGCACCTGAATGTTTTCCTATATTGATCTCTTTCCCAACCCTAATGCTTCATGGCTCGAAAAATCCAAACCTCCAGAAGATGCCATTGGAAATATGCCTTTTTTTTATCTAGGAGGCCTAGTACTTTCGAAATCATGACTTTTGATCCGGCCTCCAAATTGTTATTATAATACGAAAGGTTTTTTCATTCTCTTGTGGCTTCCTTTTTGCGTGTCACTTACATGCTCGTACATCATATATTTCTTGAGGAAAGGTTTAAATTAACCAACAACATTTTGCATAAATCTACAAGTTTGTGCCAAAAACTTATCTAGCTTACTGATTTTAAAGAAAATTAACTTCTTCATAGCTTTTTCTTCTTCATCATCATCCAAGCTTTTTTTCAAACTATTTGGGTTTTGTTACAAATTATGGTCTATCAATTTACTCTATCAAGGGCTATATCCTCAGTAAGGTCATATATCCTATATCTTTTCTCACTATTTTCACTATATCCTTTGCCCCAATCCTTTATTTTTTTTAGCCTTACACTTGGACTATTTGCACTGCATGTAGCCTGTCCATCTAAGTCTGCTTTCTTTCTTCCTATCTCCTATTGGTGCCACACCTAATTATTCCGAATGTATTCATTTCGAATTTGATTATTTCTTGTCTTTCCACTCCTCCATCTGAACATCTTCATCTCAGTTACATTTATCTTATGGGTATGTTGTTTTTTTACCGTTCAATATTTCGATTTTTTTAAAAAAAACTGGTATTACAACTGTCCTATAGAATTTTCCCTTAAATTTCATCGGTATGCAGCGATCACTTTATATCTTACATTGTACAATCTCAATCTTTTGGATTTTCACTTTATGATATTTACCTGCAATCTCAATCTTTTTTTCTTGTATTTTAATTTTTTTTCCTTTTAGTTTAGGATCGGGTTTTGGAGAGCCATGCCATACACCTATTCGAGTAAGGTCTCCTTCCAAAAATTCTATCTTACATTTCACAGGCAATGAATGAAAAAATAAATAAAACTTCAAGATTGTTTTAAAGTTTAAACGTTAAAATAAAAGTAAAATTTTTTTTTCTAAACTTTGCTTTTGTTTCTATTCTTGTTTCTATTTTTGTTTTTATTTTTGTTTCTATTTTTATTTTTGTTTCTATTTTTGTTTCTATTCATTCTATTCTTTCAAAAGATTTTTAAGGCTTAAAATTAATTTTATCTTTCTTTTAGGTTCACAATTTTTAGTAATCGAGATTATCAACCTGTGAAATTTCAAAGTCAAAGCCATCTTTAAAATAGACTTTCCAAAAGGGATCACATCTGAATAAGCCAGGTTTTAACTTTTCCCTTTATCGTAAGCAAGCGTTTTCTTAGTTCTTACTTATTTTTATCTCTCAGACTAAAAAAAAAGAAAAGGAAGGGCCAGATAAAATGTTCAATCCATGAAAAACGTTGGAGGAGGCTTGATTTGTGGGATAAACGGCCTAAAGCATACCATGATGCACGTAATCATAAGTTGTGGTCCTAAATGTTGCCACCGTCCAATGGTGGGATGGACAGCGTGAGAGTAACGCATACGTTCATGTCATGTTCTCGAGGGTTCCACTCTCCCGACATCACCGTTCATCAATTATTTACGCCGTATTTTCTTTCTCGGGTAAAACATCACCCAAAAATAATTTTAGGAACCTAAATTTTAGGGACGTAACCATTTCAACCAGTGTTCACAAAATCGAACCGGAATGGTTAACTAGACATCGGCCGGAAAGTGATTTAACCGGCCTAATTGGTAAACTGACGAATTCAATCGTTCTAAAAGGGCAAATTTCGGGTGGTGAAAAAAGTGTTCAAAAAAATTAAAAAAGATACCAAAAAAAGTCTACTAAAATGTAAAGAACATATAAAGAATGATTAAAACAAAACACATTCAAATGAAATTGAAAATTAATGAAAAAATAGATTTTAAAAAATCGATTTGCTCCTATGGGTATTTTTAGTGACCAAAACAATTTTTAGTCGTACCACAATGTAAAGAATATTAAAAGATGTATTACAAACCAAATTATTTATTTATGAGAATTTACATATATATTTTTGAATTATTTTTTAATACTGGCCGATCACCAAAACCGCTTAAAACTAAACCAGCCACATCTAAACGAGCGGATACCGATTAGATCACCTGATTTTTCCAACAATGATTTCAACCCATACATTAATCTCAATAAAAAAAAAATTCTAAGGCACTTGAAAAAAATAATATCTCGAGATTGAAAGGGACCATCTAATTTTTAGATAGTGACGGTGTTAAAAACCTCAAATTTCAATTTTTATTTTATTTTTTATAAAATAGTCATCTAATAATTCTGAAGTAGGTCGAAAAAATCCTCCCTCCCAAGTAAGTCTCCCGAGAGAACATGGCATACGTGCCCTTATTTAACACAATAGTTATATACTTGTTTTGCACTTCAAAGAGTCTTTGACAAAGGCATTTGAAGCAAAGTTTTGCTCATAAATGTCCCCACATGGGGAACGCGTAATTTGCACTTCTATTGTCCTTGATTGTGGAGACTCTCGGTCTTCCTTACTATTCTTTCTCATTCGTAATTATATATACATAGAGATCTGATACTATGCACGTGGAACAACGAAATCTCAAACTCTTTACTATTATTATTATTATTATTTTGTTATTTTTTTTTTGGGGGGTGAAGTCTCCCTCTAAAAAGTCTAGAGAAGACGTGTATGACTTCTTACATTGCCATTTCACATGCGACTCCTTAAATTGGCATTTCACAAAAACTAGGAAATACTGACAAAAAATCTATGGAGGCTATAGACCTAGAGGCACCATTTGATGTGCAAATAAGTCAAAAACTAAAATTGCAGAGGCAAAATAAGAATGATAATCAGGTTTGAATCAGTTGATCGACTCTGTCATGCAAAATAACAAAAGCATGAGTGAGAGAGGGGGAGAATACTAATTGATTGATGGTCTTTGTAGACTCAATGTAAGAGAGAGAGATCACTCCTCCCTAACATTGAAATGTTGCTTATTTCTCGAGTCATTGTGAACTGATGAAAGTTAAGACGAAACGACACACAATAATAACACTGAAACGATTAGAGCTCAATAAAGGATACTACAAATAACACAAAAAAAAAATGGTAGATAAACTTGAAATTCTCTCTCTCTCTCTCTCTCTCTCTCTCTCTCTCTCTCTCTTTTCACACAACACACACAGTTTGATATGTAGTAAAACCAAGAATGAAATATGCAACCATGGTTTTGTTATTGATGAGAGAGAAGTTTCGAAACAACAATAGGCTTGGCTTGTATATCTATAACAATGTACCACCAGTATTGTCACAACATACAATTCCCTCCTATGTGAAAACAACAAAAAATTCCATCCCTAAACCACCACCCATCTCTCTTTCTCTCTCTAACTTATTTGAGTATCTATAAGCACTTACCACTAGCCATCACACTCTACACTCACTATCTCTCTCTAGGCATAACCACAAGACCCATACTCACACCTGACCCCAGGCTTGCACTTGAGCCCACACTTGCCACAATTGTCTACATTGTAAGCAATGTTTGTGCACACCCCATGGCAGCAAAGCTCGCCGAACTTGCACTTGGAAAGACAAGTCCCACAATTGTTCCTATCAGACAGCACATTACGGCAATGTTTCTTGCAACATTCGAGTAGCACCGAACCGTTAGAGAGAGAAAGTCCTGGGCAAACGTTGTTTGATAAGTCACATTTCGTGCCCTTCTTGATCTTATCTGCAAGAAACCTGCTCCCTGCCCTCTGGTTTAGAGAGAGAAAGTGGTCGTCCATGCCTTCATCTGCTACTGCATCACCCCTTACCTTCAGAACAACGCCCAACATTAGAAGAGAGAGAATAGTGGCACTTCTCATGAAAGACTGCATTCTCTCTCTCTCTCTCTCTCTCTCCACCTAGGGAACTATCGAAGCGGACGTGCCCTACGATGGGTATTTGAAGTGGAATTCTCTCGACAAAATAAATATAATTTTATAACAAGGGTTCTTGAATCTTGATATATTCCATAAATATAAGTGCCTCAAGGTTTAAATAGTATGATACGTCGAGAAATCCATCTTTAGAAACGAAGTGTATCAATAGAATATTGTTCGCTTTTAATGACTTCAGTTTGATGCCCACTATTTTAGTAGAAATTGCCAGCCTAATTCTGAGCTTTGGGATTGTAGGAACCAAAAGTCAAGCTTTTGGAGATGTCCATAATAAACTCAAAATTTAGAAAGTTAATTCCTCGATGAACAAGTTAGTCTTAGGGATTTTCAATTTGTTTTTTGTTCCAAGAAGTTGAGGAATTCTTAATTTTTGCATCAACTAGATAGAAGACATTAAACATTTGCATTTGTCAATGATTATTAAAGTTGGGAAAATTGTATAAAAGAACAAAAAAATAGATTTTCTAGGCACTTTGCCCCACCTTAATTTTGTTTACCATATTTTTTTCAAAAATCAAGTTTTATAGTAAATACCCTTCATTTTTTTTTTTTAATAAAAATACCTTTCCCGTACATAACAAATCATTTTCGGATCCCAATAAAAAGAAACGTCGAACCACAGTTGTATATTGCGAAATCCATCCATTATGCCGGACCAGAACTGTACACTGTCGTGCTGCCTATTCAAAACACAATTTTCAATTTTACCGGACCGTAGCTCACAAATGCCGGACCACTCATTAATCCAGAAGCAAATGCCGGACCACCTCTTCCAAACTCCGAACTGCATGATGAAGTGCCGGACCGTCATTGTGAAGTGCCGGACCGTCATTGTGAAGTGCCGGACCACCATGGTCAATGTAAGGTAAGGGAGGAGCATTTTAGTCTCCGTTTTTTTTTTTTTTGAGTTGGGGTGTATATGCTATGAAACATGTTTTTGAGGAAAAAGTTGCTAAAAAAAGTTACGTTTAGTTGAAGTGTTTAGAAAGTCCATTTTTTAGAGTATTATG
Source organism: Amborella trichopoda (assembly GCF_000471905.2). The sequence continues at coordinate 2,598,305 of NW_006500356.1, read as the reverse complement.
CAATTTTCCCTTAAAGTTTCTATGAGTATAGCCTTTCTAAAAACAATGCGTAAACACAAGGGAAAAGGGATAAATCGCCAAAGGTAGTATATTCTATGAGGCTGTTTGCCTTTGGTAGAAGTAGATCATAATTAGTCTTAATATCATACGTGAAATCCTACGGCCTGAGGCGGGTTATAAAGTTCAAAAACTTTTTTTTGAATTTTTATTGTGGTGAATGGTATAACCTTGGCCACACAATTTAAAACCCACCCGTAAAGTTGATTGTCACAATAAACACTTCCATCTCTCTAAATCAAGCTTTTATATACATATTATTTCTAAAACAACAAATTAACAACAAGAAAATGGGACATTTTGGAAAATGAGTTTATATTATAGGTTATTTTTGGTACAATCAAGTCAGTCTTAATCTCAAATGCTCCTACGGCTTAGGGTATATAATAAAGTTTGATAAATTTTTTTAAAAATTTTGAACCTAATGGATGGCACATTTTTTGCCACAAAATTTAAAATTCTAACAACTAAAGTTGATTTATGTTTTAGTTTTCCTAGATTTTCATTAAAAAAATACAAGTTATTATTCAGGCATTTTTTAAAATCACTAAAATGAAGGGAAAACTTAAAAAAAAAAAAAGCTCTCCTGGTTAGACATTACGTATGGAGATCCTACGAGCTCCAATGGGGCTTCTCCGTGCCACTACAGCCACAGATTCGCTGCCAATTATTATAATATTTCGGAATTGAACTGAAAATAATTCAATAGTACAACTATTATAATTGCAATTCTAAAATATTAGCATTCATTATATTATATATATCATGTTATTGTAAGATAAATATATTGAATATTTTGCTGGAATGAAACGGAAGAAGCGTAACGTTCCCGGTGTTTGTTTGCAATTGCATGGAGGCGGAGGTTGGTGATCTGGTTTTTAGGCGAGAAATGCGTTATTTTTTTAATAGATGAATTTAAATATTAATTTTATTTTTAAACTAATTATTATAGTAAAGGAAATCATATTTTTATTTGGTTTGCTTATTGAAGGGAAAAAGGGACGTTTGAAGGGTGAATTGAAATTGGGCACACATGGGTTGCCCGCCAAAATTAAGAGAGAGGATGCCGTCCATCGCATGGAATGACTTCCACGTGTACGCATCAGAGCTCTTTTGACTTCAAGGACATTAAATTCTTGGCCCCTGGTTTCCAAGTCCCATGTGAGCATTCAGCTTACGCCTTCATATTTCTTGGAAATTAAGGAAATGCCCACAAATCACCCAACAAATAGAAATCTCAAGTGCTCCAAAATAATCAACATAAAACATGAATTTGGCTAACCAAAGATATCATGCTCCCGTGGGAGTATATTACTCATTTGTCCCCTTAGGAGAAAACCCCCTATAGGGTTAATTTTAAGACCTTACAAGGTTTTATTAGAGTAATTCCAATCACAAACACTTCCGAAAATCCCACGCCGTCTTTAGGGATAGGTAATTTTTTGGGGTTTGAAAGTCTGTAATTTGGACAGGGAATCGTAATCCGGATTGCAATACAAGTCCTCTCCCTTCTAAAATCACTATATACTATTATTTTCAAAACTTTTTTGCCGACTTTTCAACGATTCAGCCAAGCCAGCCGATCGGGAATGGTACAGTGAGTATATATAACAAGGGGACTACAAGAGGGTTTTTCATAAATTTTCAGAAGAAGCAAGGACTTTAATGTAGCTTGCCCTATGATTACTTTAATCTGGTGGCAGTGCAAAACCCTGTATTGATTTCTTCCCTTTCCTTCTAAATTTCATAGACTGTCTAAGAATTAGTGACAATCATAGTTATGAAACTATAGTTATTATATTTTTTGAAACCATTGATATGGTTATTATATTACTTCAAACCAATTCTATAGAAGACTTGATACTTATCAAGTCTGCAGCTCAGCGCTTATTTTGCGTGGTCAACATTAGATATTAAAAATTAAAGCCTAAGTGGAATATAAGGTCACAATAACTCTAGACTCCGGTTTATGTGCTTGCTAGATCTCACACTTTGTTTGGAGAATGTACCCCTAGTTTGCTAGCAAATTATACTGAAGTGTGTCACCCTTGTGCAAGTGGGTAGGGCAATGGGCCGGTTGGCCCAGTGCGATTGGCTCGGCCCGAAAAAATAAAGGCCTTGGTCACAAAATGTGGCCCAAGGGCCGGGCCACCATGGCCTGAGGAAATGGCAGGCATGGGGTGGGGCAGGTCCGCTACAGGCCGGGTCATCCTGGCCCTTTTTTCTTATTGCTTTTGTTTATGTTTATTGTATTTGGTCTTGTCCACCCTAGCACTGACGGGTCAAGACCAGGCTTGGGCCACGGCCTCTTCGGCCGCACTGATAGGGTCAAGGCCAGGCTTGGGCCATGGCCTCTTTGCCTTGTCAGGGTTGGGCCTGGTCTAGGGCTCAGCCCGCCCTGTTCCCACGCCTACAAGTGGGGCTAAATAATTTGTACTTGTTTCATGGCACTACAAAAGGCTGTAATATTTTAGTGTGTGGACACCTAGCTGTTCCAAAAATGGACCCTTTACCAAAACCAGATCATCAAAAACCGGATTTTAATGAATTGGAGAAACATTTCGGAGACAGATTAGGGGTTTTAACAGTCCAACTAGTTTGATGATCAATCAAAACTCTAATAGAACGGCTTCGACATTTGGATATCTCTAGTTCAAATTGCTCATTTGGACCTACATGTGAAACTTTTCTCTGTTTTTTTGGTGAGCACCTGCATATGAAACTCTTGTATGGGACTGTCTAATGCAACCCCGAAACTCTTAAATATGTTTATAACCACACTTTAAGATCAATTAAAGAATAAACATTGCTTTAAAACCCAAAAAGTGTCTTAAATCAAAATCATATCCGAGACTGAATCTAGAAGGAATACTAGGGCTGGAAATTTTTAAGCTTAAACTCGTTTTCTTTTTCTTTCTTTTTTTGTCCTTTGCTTTGATATTGCTTTTCTTTTTTTTTGGGTAATTCGTGGGGAAGACCGGCCCTACTTAATTTTTCAAATAGGTTAGAAGTTAACATTTTGAAGGTGTTAGTTAGTTGAGTGGTACCAGTAGAAATAGAAACCACAACGTAATGACTTTGGCATGGGGGTGCTACCACATGACCCTATATTGCTCTTAGGATGTATAGAATTCGTTTCAACGAGATTCTCGATAGATTAAATCCCCCGACTAATATTTTTGGTGGCAGGCCCAAGTGTACTATTTGGATCCCGTAGCCATCAGGCATGGTCTTAGTGAAATTACTATACCTTTACTTACTAGGGTACGTTTGTTTGCTTGAAACAGGCTGTTTATGCAATATATTTACATATGGGATTGTATGTAATAAAATTATTTACTCTTGGTACAATGTCACAATTGCTTATAACCAACCGATGTACAATTTGTTAATTTGGGTATGTCACAAAATTTGAGAATATTTTTTCTTAGCTTTGAGTTTGGTCAATGAATTAAATGCTGCCACATAATTTCATATCCAATGGTCAAGATTAATTGTGACCATCTTATACCAAAAGTAAATTGTCTCATTCAATACTTTTTTTTTACCTTTATAACTAGAAATAAGTTTTCAAGCTTGACCTTTCCCATTTTTAATAAACATATAAATCATGTATAATTGATTTCACATTTTCGGTAATGTTTGGCAGACTGTAACCCGAAACCTTGAATCAAAATTTGCTTTTAACTATTTATCTGAGTATGAAATTTGTAGATAATATATAGACATCTGCTCATTGAAGGAGATATCTTCGAAGAAGTTATTCTACCTTGCAACAAAAAAAAAATGGTTATTATAATTAATAGGTTGTTTAATAGTCTATGGACTATTATTACACTGTATTTCTACTTGTTCAAAAAAATTACACTATATTTCTACGCCTCTCTCTCTCTCTCTCTCTGTGATAGATTTCATACATGACCATCACAGTAGGAGGGTTCTGGGGCTTCAAAGTAGATTTTTATAGATACAGTTGCTCTGAAAATTCTGACCTATTTCAAGCCCCAAGCAAGTTTTTTACACTTTTTTTTATTTGTTTATTTTATATTTATAGAAAAAAAATTAATAAATTTTTAGGGGTTTTGCTAGAAATAATATTCCTTTTCAAATCCATGCAATAAAGTATTTCTTTTATTCAATTTAATTGTTTTTGTTGCTTCAATAGGTATATTGTTTTAGGTTCTTACTTTTTTGGTAGATTATATACACTTTTAGTAGTTAAATATTAGTTTTCTTTTTTTGGTTTTATTTTTTATTCTTTAACATTTCAATAGAACTAGGAAAAGTTGTAATAGATTAAAAAATGTTCTATAGTTTTGTTCCTAATAATTTTTTTGAATTTTGTTTAAATTTTTTTAATTTTGTTATCGTATGGAAAGATATTGATGGATAGATATGGACACATCGAGTAGGGACATGTATGTCCTAATTAGATTAGGTCGTATGGATGTATATCTCTTGATTATGATAAGTTTAGATGTCATTGATATGTATGATAGATATAAGTATTTATTTGTGACTGTTACTGACCATATATTTATACGAGTATTGTGTATTTTTTAATCGATTAATACATAGAGTTCTCTACAGTATTCTGAAATTCTATATTCTAAAATTCTATCATGGTATCAAAGCCATAGACTCCTCAACCTCAAATATGAACTCTTGTACAAGGAGATATTGTTTGATGGAACATGGAGATAGAACTTCTGTTTGATGGAAAAGGGAGATAGGATCTAAGAAGAAACTGATTGTGAAAGAAGGGATCACTTATTCCTTGAAAGTTTTTTTTATAAATTTCATCTGATTAATGAGTCATGTGACAATTCATGGATCAGATATAGGAATAGGAAACAATAATTAAATTGGGATAACATGCCTTTACTTAGGTTTATTTGCACAACGGATCTATATCTTCAAAATCCGATATTTTGGAAGGGGCAATGGGTGAGTAATCAACCACACATAAATAATCGAACTATATATTTTTTTTTAATCATAGTGATATGAAGTGTTAAAAAATGATTGCAATTGTTGTTTGTATTTTTCTTTAGGATGGTGGTTCATAGGTTCAACCTTTGTAACTTCATGGTACACCACGGATTAGTTCTCTTATTTGGAAGGATGCATTTTCTTTTAACCACTGCAATTAGTTCTCTTATTTGGAAGGACGCATTTTCTTTTAACCACTGCAACTTCTACTCCTGTTGATAGTTTAGCATATTCTTTATTACTACTGTAAGGTCTTGAAGCACAAGGAGATTTTAGTCGGTGACAATTACAACTTCTACTCTTGCTAATAATTTAGCACATGCTTTGTTGCTACTATGGGGTCCAGAAGCACTAAGAGATTTTACTCATTGGTGTCAATTATATGGTATGTGGACTTTTGTTGCTCTCTATGGTGCTTTCAAACTACTAGGTTTCATGTTGCACTAATTTGACCTTGCTTGATCTGTTCGATTACAAGTTTATAACACAATCACATTCTCCACTCCATTGTTGTTTTTATTTCCATATTCCTGATTTATTTACTAGGTCAGTCTAGTAGTTCTTTGCACTGACTTTCGATGTTGTAACTATATTTTGCTTCATTCACTTCTTCCAAAGATTTCATAATTGGATGTTGAATCTATTTCATATGATGGGAGTTGTTAGAGTATTGAGTGCTACTATGCACTATTCATGGTGCTACCATAAAAAATACTTTATTTGAAGATGGTTGTGGGACAAATGTATTCCGTGCTTTTATCCCAACTCAAGTTGAAGAGGTTTATTCGATAGTCAATGCTAATTGCCTTTGGTCCCAAACCACAAAACCTTTGTGGTGGTTATTTCCAATAAACATTGGTTACATTTCTTTATGTTATTGTACCAATAACTGATTTATGGATGTGTTATTGGAGCAGTCAGTCTGGCTTTGAACTTAAGTGATTATGACTTCGTATTCCAAGGTACCTGCAGTAGAAGTTCTTGAATTTGAGACTTTTAGTACCAAAAATATTCGACTTCTTGTTCCAAAAATATTCTATTAAATGAGCATGGATGGTGGCTCAAGATTGGCCTCATAAACCTTACATTTCCGGAGGAGATTCTACCCCATGAAAACGCTCTTTAATGGAAGGAATACCCGACTAATCAATTTGTGTGGTAAATTACTCGACCTCATGTGGCCCATGCCAAATTAATCGTATGATGAGCGAGAGTGTGGCTCGTGCCAAATTAATCGTATGATAAGCGAGAGCAATAAAAAACCCCTTGTATGTTAGGCATGAACGAGCAAGAGCAATAAAAAAGCCTTAGTATGTTGGGCATTAATGTTAGGTATGAACCGAAGTAAAGACTGATGTTGTTTCGGTCAAATCTGGGCCGCTTTGATCCGATTCAAGCCGATTTGACTGAAAATTAGATTGAAGTAATCAAATTTGGGCCAATCAGCCAAAGATTAGGCCAAAGCAGTCAAAATTGGGCCAATCAGCCAAAGATTAGGCCAAAGCGATGAAATTTTGGCCGCTTCAATCAGCTTCAAGCCAATTCAGCAGAAGATTAGGGCAAAGCAAAAAAAAAAAAAAAAAATAACAAATCTGACAACATTGATCAAAACCCCTTCTAGTGAATTTTTTAGTTCATTCGATTGTTTAGAGCCTCATCCCTGTATAAACCTTTCCTTAAAAGATTACCACTTATCGACTTGAGTCTTTAACAAGTAGATTTTACTCATCCAATTTAAACGTAGTATTTGAGGCAGGGAAATGCGTTTACAGCAAGGAAAGGGCGTCGGCTCGGCTAAATCACAAAGTACGCTCAGTTTTGTTTTTTCGCTATCTTCTTAGGTTCGTCCCTTTGGCAACTGGATCGACGATCAGGGTCCCTCTACCCAGATTTCCATCTTTTAAATGTTTTTTAATTAATTTTTCATGACATTCCATATCACTAATTCTGCCGTTTCTATTAAATATCCGATGGCCGATGCAAAACTCCTATACTTATCAGTTAGCACCAAGTTGATTAGTGCAGAGCTATTCAACTTTCATAACCTGAGGACTAGACCAAAAACATAATTTCATCATCATCGTAACTTTTTTCTCAACCGCTGTCAAATAAACATAATTTAAGTGTTTTTTTTTTAGGTTTCTAATTAAAATGGAAAAGAAAAAATAAGAGATGTTTGAACCATTAACAATTGGGTGCGGTTCATATAAAGCCTGACGCTCTAAACAATCTAAATAAAATGCACCGAGGCTCTAAACAATAAAAAATAAAACACACCTTCAAATAAAGTTAAGAAATGTTGTTTCAATACTACAAATTGATAACCTTAAAATTTTATTTTCAACTCTAAATATAAAATTTAAAGCTTAAAAATTAGTGTAGCTCAAGCAAATCTATGAAAATCTTCAAAATTGACATCCAAAAATGCATTACAAAATGCACAATTTTCAAAACTTGGAATCCTTTTTTTTTTTTTTTTTCTAATGACGTAGACCAACTGATTCAACCGTTCTAACCGGACACGTCCCGAGCGGTCAACAAATTATTGAAAAAAATAAAAACAGGTAAAAAAAAACTACTAAAATACAAAAAACAGATTAAAAAAACTACTAAAATACAAAAAACAGATAAAAAAGATAAAAAAAAACTACTAAAAAAGATAAAAAAAAAGATAAAATACAAAAAACATATAAAAAAAGAAAAAGTTTATATAAAATTACAAACTTAAAATGTAAAACTACATATGAACCTCAAAAATCCATTGAAAAATATTATTTTAATGTTGAAAAACCTTTTAATTGAGCATCTCGGCATCGAGACCTATGGTTACGAAAGAAAAAAGGATTTTGAGTCACATAAATAGTGCTACTTACAACACATTATCTAAACTATCCATTTTTCAAATTTTCATATGAATATAGATCTTCTTGATTTTAACCATTTTTATAATGTGAAATTTTATAATTAGATATGAAAATAGTTTTTGAGATGATCCTAAGAATAATTTACATCAAAATAATATGTTATCATCAAATTTGAAGGTGCACCTTAAAGTTGCAACCTTATAGAAACCACACCACTCAAACAAAATGCATTCCAATGAAGTTCAAAATTAATGGAAAATAAACTGATTTTTAAATAATCAATTTGTGGCTAATAATATTTTTAAAATTTTTCAAAAAAGATGGAAAAATATAAAAGTGAGTATTAATGATCAAAACAATTTCTAATATTTAGAATAATCTAAAAAGTATTAAAAAATGTATTACAAACCAAATTTCTTTATTTTTTAGATTTTATACATATTTTTTATTTTATTTTTTAAATACCAACCGATCACAAAACCACCCAAAACTAGATCGGGCAGTTGCATCAGGTCCATACATCTTGCGGTCAAGATAATCAATTTGAGGATTTTTTTAGCATCAAAACAACCTCTTGCAGTAAAATTTTTGAGGCGCGCCTTAATTTCACTTGTATAAAGTTTTTCCTTAAAAATGTTACAGGGGTAATCGCTTTAGTGATATTTTCCCAAAAACTAGATAACAAAAGAAAGGAAGCAAAAACTTGATACCAAAAGAGAGGAAGAAAATTTTCCAAAACAAAAAGAAGAGATTACAGATCGATGGACATGAGGATTTGGGTTTCAAGGCGGCGTTTGGGTTAAAATTTCTAATTAATTGAAACACTAGTATAGCACAAAATAATTCTTATTATTTCTCAAAAACAATTTTTTGTAAGATTGAGGAAATAAAAAAACATTCCGAGCTCCAAATTTTCCTGATGAATATATTTGGGTTTCATAAAGCGTTAAAAATATCCTTTGAAGACAAAATTTTGCAGGAATGTTGAGCAGAATATTTACCCTCCGAGACATTAAATCTAAAAAAAAAAAAGAGATTAGAAAACATGGAAAAAAATATCCCATTATTATACTTATCATCAGAGATAGAAAGTCTTTCTCATCCACAGTTATTTTATAACTGTGTAGGAAGGTGTCCTAAGATTTTCTGAGTCTCATCATCTGATTGAAATATCAAATTTATAGAAGAAACTAAACCAATACTGAAATGAAAGTTGGTAATTTACAGACTCAGAACCAGAAATTATCCTTGATTGAAATATCAAATTTATAGAAGAAACTAAACTAATACTGAAATGAAAATTGATAATTTACAGACTCAGAACCAGAAATTATCCTTCACATTGAAATGTCAGATCAAGTGTTGGATTATGCATATTCTCTTCATCCCTATCTGCAAAGCCATATAAAAGAGAGAGCGGTAAATCGGTTTCATTAGATCTAACTAATTATATTTGTATATATAAGAGAAAAAAGAGAAAATTCCCACAAAATAAGATTAAATGCATAGAAATTTGGATTCAGAAAGAACGTAGCGAGAACCAAGATGTAATCATCAATCATACTAACTCGTTATAATTTCCTCACAATCCCAAATGTAGATTAAAACGAAAACATTCAATATGAAAAAGCAGGGAACAAAGAAAAAACAAATGTAAAATCCCCATAAAATCAGCAAAATATAAACCCTAATTGCCCAGTACCTCAATCAATCAACATGGCGGAATAAAAACACAAGCATAACAGGGAACAAAGAAAAAACAAATGTAAAATCCACATAAAATCAGAAAAATAGAAACTCTAATTGCTCAGTACCTCAATCTCATAAAATTGAGAATAGAAGTTTGTAACCCTGATTTTGCGTATTGTATGCCCTCATTCGCAAGACGCACGGCATCGTATTTATAGTTGCAAAACCCTAATTGGGATACAATCTAAGCCGTTCAGTAAATATTTTGTGGACTAAATTTGCCTACTGGATAATGAAAATCTTCCGAAGTACCCCTATCATTTCAGCAGGCAACAATCCATTGGATTTGGCCGTGCCCCCGGCACCAAGGAATTAACCAAATGACATTTTGGTACTTTTTTGCTTTCTGTTTTTTTTTTCCAAAAGTTTTTCGTTTTAGGGCCAAAATTAGGCATTGTTACGTATTAGAAGTTTAGGATATCAAAAAATGAAGGGATTTTCTCAGGATTTTTAAATTTCAAGTTTAGGAAAATGGGCTGTCAGGAAATGTGAAATATGGCAAAATATTAATTGTTGGCTCAAATTATCATCATCATCGTCAAAGATTTTTCCAATTAATTTAGGTCGGCTACACTAATCTAGTCTGCTATCCTGCTATATGAAGGTCATATTTTCAATTATGTCAATTTGGGTCTATCTTTTATTCTTTTTTAGTCTTCCACTTGAACTAACTCGAACCTCCTAACAGATGTTATATTGAATGTGCACCACACATGGTTAGCCCATGACTGTTTTTCATTTTATCGCCTATTGGAACTACATTTAAATTTTCTCAAATGCATTCATTTCGAATTCTATCCCTTCTTATCTTGTCGCTCATCTATCTCAACATCCTTATATCTTCTACAATCATTCTATAGATATAAAAGCTCAATTAATCTTTTAAAATAATGATGGATTAAGAGGGCTCATTTGCCACTGGATTGTTTACTTTTTAAGTTTTTCTTAAAAAATGGCACTCCTCAAAAAAAAAAAATTTTAAATCTCAAATTACTCTTGGTCGAGTTCGGAAGCCAAAACAATCATGGCCATTTTGGTCATTTGGCCATTTAAGTGACTCAATTATAAAAAGACTCAGTTTTTATGCAACCAAGCCTGCACATGTAGAAATGTGGGCCTCTTAATAAATCTATTGAGATGGATTTAAGACTTAATTTTTAAGGACATTTAATAGCTAACATGAAGATCATGAATATGAAAAAATAAATAAATTTGAAAAACTAAAAATTATATTTCTAATAAGAAAACATTTGGACCGTTAGTTTGCCTTGTCTTTAGATGGAACACCTACTTGCATCCATCTTTAATATGGATGCTTTACACTTTCTGGACTATATATGTAGAAAAGAAGTCCAGCGCATATTAAAAGATTTTCCATTATAAAAATACCTTTGGTTATTCAGGGTTAGCAATACAAAACTAAGAATATTGTCATTACTATTATGTATCTGTTGGATTTGGGGCTTGCGAAAATCACCCACATAAGTAGATCTTATATTTTGTGAGATTGAGATATTAACATATTTTATGGGATTGAGATTTATATTGATAAGTTTCTTAAGAGAAATAGAAATCCAAAAAGGATTAGGACTCTTTGATATATCTCTTGGTCTTTTGATATATATGTGATATCTATCGGAAGTTTCATATTTACTATAGAATCTTAATCTTATATATATATGAGATGAAACTGCAGAGAATTTGTGTGCTTTATTGGGTCACCATATAGGAATGGTAGTACCTCTGAAGATAGAGTGAGCTACAGCCTTCAGTGCATAAGACGCAATTTTCTCTTTGAGAGAAGAAAGCTTCATTTGAATATAAACATTGTGAAGGAACCTCTTTAGGACTAAGCTTCATATGAATAGAAACATTGTGATGGAACCTCTTTAGGACTCCCAAAGATTGAGAGGCTTGTTTGTTTTTTGTATAGAGGCGGTTCCCATATTGGGTTGTTCCCCTTTTAATAAAAGAGAAAGTCAGTTTCTCTTTGCTCTCGCGTTTCTATCTGGTGTTGTCGATATGGCAAGAAGTAAATGAGTTTCTTTAAGACTCTCGAAGATTGAGAGACTTGTTTGTTTCTTGTAAAGTAGCGATTCCCATAGAGATTTTTAGTTGTTCCCTTTTTAGTAAGAGAGAAAGTCAGTTTCTCGTTGCTCTCGTGTCTCTCAAAAAGGTGTTTCTCGTTGTTCCCTTTTTAGTTTGTTTCTTTTAAAAAGGTTTGCTCGATTTGGGATTTTTGTCGAGGTTTGTTCCAAAATCTATGATGTTCCTTTCATTGGTCTAGTGGATTTATGTTTGCTGTGCCCGTGGATGTAGCCCTCTTGGGTAAACCACGTAAATATTTGTGTTCTTGTGATAAGTGTTTTGTGCTTTATTTCTTGTGCTTTATTTGCCAAAAATCAACCCAACGAGTTTAGAGCTCCACGCGCATAACAAGTGGTATCAGAGCCCTGGTTTAGGGTATTTGATAAGGCAATAAAAGTTTCGAATGCAAAGTTCGAGGTGGATAAATTTAATGACAAACACTATTTTTCAGCAAGAATGATAAATAAATTTATTTGACAAAAGACGAAAAATCCATGAAGCTATCTAATAGATGTTGGCATGGTGAGCAAGTGATTTTGATATTAAGGTGGAGATCATTGGATTTGGTGTTATCCAAAATCACCCACATAAGTAAATCCCATATTTTATGGGATTGAGTTATTTTCATATTTTATAGGATTGAGATTTATATTGAGAAGTTTCCTAAGGAAAATAGAAATCCAAAAAGGATTAGAACTCTTCTATATATCTCTTGGTCTTTTGAGATATATGTGATATCTATTTGAAGTTTTTTATTTAATATGGGCTCCTAATCTTATATATATGAGATGAATTGCGGAGAATTTGTGTGCCTTATTTGGGTCACCATATGGAAATGGTGGTTCCTCTGGAAAGAGAATGAGCTAGAGCCTCCAGTGCATAAGATACAATTTCCTCTTGGAGAGAAGAAAGTTTCATTTGGACAAAAACACTGTGATGGATCCTCTTTAGGACTCTCGAAGATTGCGATGCTTGTTTGTTTCTTATAAAAAAAACGGTTCACATGGAGATTTTCGGTTGTTACCCTTTCAGTAACAGAGAAAATCAGTTTCTCATTGCTCTCGTGTCTCTATCTGGTGTTGTCGATATTGCAAGAAGTAAAGAGAATGAATAGAGAGTTGTTTAAAAGCCTTTGCTCGACTTGGGATTTTTGTCGAGGTTTGATAAAAAATGTTCGATGTAACTTTAATTGGTATAGTGGATTTCTGTTTGTTGTGCCCGTGGATGTAGACCTCTTGGGTGAACCACGTAAATATTTGTGTTCTTGTTATATGTGTTTCGTATTTTATTTCTCATATTTTATTTGATAAAAATCAACCCATCGGGTTTAGAGCTTCGGCGCACACAACAAGTAGTATCAGAGCACAACAAGTGGTATCACAGACAATAAAGGTTTCGAATGCAAAGTTTAAGGTGAAGAAATTTAATGGCAAATATTATTTTTAGCAAGAATGATGAAGGAAGTTATTTGGCAAAAGATGAAAAATCCATAAAGCTATCCAATGGATGTTGGCATGGTGAGTAAATGATTTTGATATCAAGGTGGAGATTTTTGGATTTGGTGTTATCTAAAATCACCCACATAAGTAAATCCCATATTTGTGGGATCGAGATATTCTCATATTTTATGGGATTGAGATTTATATTGATAAATTTCCTAAGGGAAATAAAATCCAGAAAGGATTAGGACTCTTCGATATATCTCTTGGTTTTTTTATATATATCGAAAGTTTTCTATTTAATATGAACTCCGAATCTTATAAATATGAGATGAAAGTGCAAAGAATTTGTGTGCCCTATTTAGGTCACCATATGAGAATGGTAGTTCCTCTAGAGAGAGAGAAAGCTAGGGCGTCATGTGCATAAGATGCAATTTCCTCTTATAGAGAAGAAAGCTTGATTTGAACAGAAACATTGTGATGGTGCTTGCTTAGGACTCCCGAAGATTGAGAGGCTTATTTGTTTCTTGTAAAGAAACGGTTCCTATAGAGATTTTAGGTTGTTCACCTTTTAGTAGGAGAGAATGTTAGTTTCTCGTTGCTCTCGCGTCTCTATCTGGTGTTGTTGTTATTACTAGAAGTAAAGAGAAGGAATGTAGAGTTGTTTAAAAAGGTTTGCTCGACTTGGGATTTTTGTCGATATTTGTTTCAAAATATTTGATGTAACTTTCATTGGTATAATGGATTTTTGTTTGTCGTGCCTGTGGATGTAACCCTATTGGGTGAACCATGTAAATATTTGTGTTCTTGTGATAGTGTTTTATACTTTATTTCTCATACTTCATTTGTCAAAAATCAACCCATCGAATTTAGAGCTTTCGTGTGCACAACAGAACCCCTGAATAATTAGTTGTATCTCATAATTGGCTTGAGCCACATAAGTAGACCAAATTATCAAAAGGAAAAAGTTTATATAGAGCTGAGGCTCTAAACCATCAAATTGGAGCCTACCTCAAAAATTTCACTAAAATTTCACTAGGAGAGGTTGTTTTGATGCTCAAATATCTTCAAATTGATCATCTCGGCATCAAGATGCATGAACATGAAAAAAAATTGGATTTCAAGATTTGAAAATAGTGTATTTTCGTAATGTAGTTTTTGACCGTCGATTTCAAGATTTTCAAGTTTTCATAAATCTGTTGATCCACACTATGTTTAAAGCTTTAAACTTTATAGATAAAGAAAAAAATATATTCTAAAGCTATCACAAAGATTTCCAATGTTGAAACAACATTTCTCGATACTATTCAAAGGTAGGCTCTAATTTGATTGTTTAGAGCCTAGGCTCCATACAAACCGCACCCTTATCAAAATGCCCCTGCTTGTTAAAGTTTCAGTGAAAAATGTTGACTTTCAAAGTTTTGAACTAAATTGCTTAGGAGGTACACTTATGAAATGAAATTAAAAAGTAAATCTATAGCGTAAATGATACTTTGAGCCCTTTAATGATTTTGTAATATAATTCAAATTCTTCGATTATATGTTTAAGCTATCAACATTAAAAGTTCACTGAGGAGTTGATTAAACCAACCATGGTTTTATTGGGCAACTCTTTTCATTCATTTATTTTATTTTTTTTGTGAGCAAGGGAAACAACGCTATTGGACTCATAATGTCCAGCTCGGATCTTTTTTTTTCTTTTCTTTTTTTTTTCTTTTTTGAATATTAATTTATGACCTCATTAAAGATAAAACCCTTGACATCATATTGTAGCAGTCTATCCCTACCCTGTCCTAAAGGTCATTGTTAATCTTGGAGCCTCTCACTTAAAAAATTCCTCTTTTATTATTTGTCAAAAATACTTGAATGACGTCTATTATAGGCTTGAAACCCAAATAAGTAAATAGGATTGTATTTTATGAGATCATTCATTTTTTTTCAAGAATGTCGTAACTTTTTTTTAGTTATTAAATGTAAAATCTAACGTATAGAAATTTATCACAACTTTCAAAAAAATTTATTTCAGGCTCCATGCTAAATTAGTGATACAATGGGATGGTTCAGAACTTCAAACGGTCGTATAGAAGAAAGACAAATGGCCATACTTCACTTTCACTAATTTTTCTAGTGAAATGTTCGGTTTGAAACTTGAAGCCAAATTTTAAACTTGTGTCGCGATTATTTCTCAGTGAATGCTTGGTTCGAAACTTGAAAGCTCGGTTCAAACCTGTGTATCTTAGACAACAATGTTTTAAAAACTCCCGATTCTTGGTTGGGATTAATAGATTCGAAACAATCAAAGACCGTATCAGTTTTGGTATTGTATGGGTCCTAGCCTAGTTTCTCCCCAAGACCTTTTTTTAAAAACCCCCCGATTCCTGATTTGGAGCAATAGATGAGAAACACTCGAGACCAAATTAGTTTTAAGTATGGTATAGGTCTCAACCCAGTTTCTTCCTATGACCTACTATTTAATTTTTTTTTTCATATATATCCCCCCCCTATAAGACTGATTTTTTTTTTTGTGTTTGTAATAATTTTTTAGATCACCACTTTAGACCGATCCCGGTCGTTGATCTAATGATCCGACACGATTCTATAGAGTAAAAAATCCACCCTTTTGAAATACCATTGGAAACAATAAAAAAATAAAAAAAGTATATTGTGGAAAAGAAAACAAGAAAACAATTAATGAAAAGTAAATACTAAAAATAGGTGTCATATTTAAAAAGGTGCAGTTTGTATAGAGCCGAAGCTCTAAATAATCAAAATAAAGTGAACCGAGTTGAAAAATAGCATTTCAATACTAAATCTTTGTCATAGCTTTAAAATAAATTTTATCGTTAATTATAAAATTTAAAATTTAAAAAATAGCATAAATTGAGCATCTATGAACAAAGTTGATAATTCACAGTCCAAAAATACATTTCCAAATACAATATTTCTAAAGATACATTTCCAAATACAATTTTTCCAAAGCTGAAAATTTGGAATCCAATGCTCTCTTGCCATCTCACGACTACGGCGGCCTTACTCGGCATTTGTTTCATACAAGTGAATTTACGGTCATCCCGTGTAGTCCGACCTGTAAATATTTGGGGTTAGATTTGATGGGGGCCGCGCGAACGCGTACCCCCCTACCACAAATTATGACGTGTACTCTCCTACTTGAGGAGATACTAAGGTGAGCAACCCCCTGAGTGCAATGGAGGCACCAACCCTAGGCCATCGGGATTCCTGTTCACCGATTGACCCCGTCCAGGTAAGTATGCTCCTCTTCGTGCACCACTCTCTCTCTTATAGTCCCTCTTCTCTTCCCTCTTTCTTTCCCTTGTCGATGTGGGACTATTTATCTTTTCTTGTAACTTATTTTATTGTAATGTGTTACTATGCCATATTGTTTTATATATGTTTGTTACAACAAATGATATATTACTAGCAATAGAACATGTATTGCACAGTCGTTTAGGTCGCTAGTTTTTTATTAATAAAGATGATATATAATTGAAAATTATTGTTGAAGATTCGTGGCCATATTTTTTGTTTTAATTCTTATGCCATATTAAAATTATAAAAGAGTTCCACCAATACTTTTTAAGAGCATTTCTATAAATATAAAAATATATTAAAATACAAATTTCTGGTTCGTAATATACCACACAAAAACTTGAAATCTTTCATATTTGTATCTTTCTAGCTCTCCATTTTCCATATTTCTTTGTTTCTGTTTATTGCTTCGTTGTCGTGTTCGATCCTTAACCATGTGATGATCAACTCATTCTGATGATTCCACTAATTTATTTTTGAATGTCATGTTTTTCTTGAATGCTTTATAAATGTTTGTGTCTTGTACCTATAAACATAGTCACATCTACCTTTTAGGATTCAATGAATTAAGTCAGGAGTAGATAAATATTTGTGCATTTGTCTCGAAACCACGTAAATAGATATTAAATATTTTGACCACCCTCAGATAATACATGTAAGATCAAGAATCTTTGGATTTTGTTCCCACAATCGCTGCTTGTGATATATCGGTGAAGGCTTGCTGGAAGCAGGAAGTGAGCACCTCTGGATTTATGAATCCTTTCTCCACGCCTACTGTCACTCTCAACTTCCCCATGTAACTCACCATTGTGATAGTCAAACTCTGCAAAATAGAAACATATAGTTTGATTTCAATGGTTGAAAATAGAAAAACAAAAATCCTCGGTATAGCATGTTGATTGTTTAGAAAAGAGACTCTAAATAACCAACAAAACCTTTCTAGTATTATTATTTTTAAATGAAAATTTGTGTCATGCGGGCTGGACCGCATTTCTACATATGTGGTCCAGAAAGTGTAAAGCATCCATCTCATAAATGGATGCAAGTAGGTGTTCCATCTAAAAATAATGGAAACTAATGGTCCAAATGTTTTCTTACTAGAATTATTATTTTTAGTTTCTAAAATTTATGTATTTTTTCATATTTATGATCTCCATGTTAGAGATTAAATGTCCTTAAAAATTAAGTCTTATAATCCATCTAAAAAATAGATTTATTAAGAGACCCTCATTTCTACATATGCGGGCTTTGTCGTATAGAAACCGGGTCCTTTTTGTTGGGCTCAAGTGGTCTTTAAAGGCCTTTATGAGTGCTTGTAAAATGAAATGATATAGTGGAACATGAATTCAGTGGGAGTGTGGTCCCTCGTGCTTAACGATCTAGGCCAGTCGGTTGGAAAAAACTCATGTTATCTGGGCATGAAGAACAAACCGATGAGGGTTTATGGGTTAGCCCTTGATGAGATCGAAGAACATGCCCATATGAATGAACCGAGGGACTGTGTGACCCTTGTGTGTAATGGTGGCATACTGAAACAGGGGCCAAAACCTCATCCATGTTCCATCACACGGCATGCATATTGATAGATCGTTCGAGAAAGCCAGATATTCACCTTTGGGTGAAGTGTATGCATGTACGAGAGATACCCCTATGCGCTATAGAGCTGTGGTCGCATCAGGTCGTGGTGACCTTGACTCGTCTCTAGGGGAGGACCTGTAATCCACAGATTGGGATTACGAACCCTTGATTCATCGACCTGACTTTGGTGACCCGTTAATGAGCCCCTGCTTGGATTGTGGGTCATGAAAAACACTGGGTCAGTTCGATAAAGCTAGTGTGGTCTATAGTCCACAGTTGAAGGTGGAGCACCCCGTTATTACAGATTGGATTCCTAAAACCATATGGATCCTTTTCCCATCATACTAATTTAATTGTGTTTATTTTATTATTGAAATTTATTTTAG
>NW_006500356.1:2550414-2579805 GCF_000471905.2 Amborella trichopoda | reverse complement strand
AAATATATATTTTCAATTGTTTTATTCAATTTTAAAAATAATATTTTTTTTATAATATTCCATGGGGGCCTATAGTGCACATGGGCCCACCATGTGACATGTGGGTAGGGGCCCGCATGTGCTACAAAAGGGTGGCACGCCCCACCCTCTTTGGATTCTCTTGTTTGCTTTTAAGATAAAGTTAGTTTGATTTGTGGCATGTGGTCAAATCTTAGAAGGGATATATTTACCATGACTTTATCTATTTTGTAGCAAGTTTGTTTTAAAGAGATACGGTCAATTTGAATTAATATAGATTTTATCTTATTTATATTTGATAGCATTTATCTGCTTGATATTATTTGACATATCCTTATGGAATATGTGACACGTGCAAGTTTATAGAATGCATGATATTTATTTTATTTAAATATATTGATGGAAAAATGGTTTAAAAAAAGGGGATAATGGTCCACGCACCTTCCATAATGTTGATGGCCCATCTATGGAATGGAGGACTCATATCTCTCACCCCACAAATCACCCTTGATTGACTGTCTATGCCCATCTATGACATGGATGACTCATATCTTTCACCCCACAAGTCACCCTTGATTGACGGTCTATGTTCAATCTCACAAGAAGAGGCAAGCCAAAGAAAGCCCTAATAAACCTTAATCTTATTCAAAGCCTATAAAAAGGGATGGTCTCTACCAAAAAAATCTTTACACCTTATCTCTTGTACCTAATTCTCATCTTTCTCTCTCATATCCTAAAAAGGAGCACCCACCACTATCTCATGTTGATCTTTCTCAGATTGTGAAAGAATGTAAGGGTTTAGGTTATGGAGTTATTCTCTCCTATCTCTCAAATATAGATTTACGGTTAAGGGTTTTAGGGTTTAGCAAAAAGAGAATCCATATCTCTCAAACTAGGTTGCTAAGAGAATTCACCGGGTTTGAGTTTGTGATCAAAGGGTTCATGTTCCATTGGTGTGGCTTAGCCAAAATTTACTTTCTCGGTTCGAAATTGAAGCTAGACTGTTGATCCCGCACCATCGGATGGTGGTGACTCGGTGTGGGGTGTAATAAGCCCGGTTGAGGTAATCTCCGATATTTTTCTTTTTTTGTTTCTTACAATCTTATATTTTATTCTCAAGCATAGTGCATAGTTGTTTCAATGGCATCAAGTTGTTAAGATCTTGGTTTTATTGTTATGCTGATGTTATTTTGAAATAAATCTTATTATAATAAAAACCACCTGTAAATGATCGTTTGCCAAAAGAATGGGGTGAAAAAAAAAAAAAACATGTATACCCCAGTAAAATATCACATAGGTCTTTCTTTTACTTTTTAAATAGCTATCATTACTTATAACCATCCGATGGGAAATTTGATAGTTTGGATGCGTCACAAGGTTCAGGAAAATTTCTTTTGAACTTTGAGCTTAGTCAATTAAATAAATGCAGCTACCCAATTTCACATCCATTAGTCAAGATCCATTGTAACCACCTCGTATCAAAGGTAAATGGTCTCATTACATACTTTCTCATTTAATATTTTCTAAATTAGCCTAGAGAATCAGATAAAAAATCACCCATCCAAATCAGCCCAATATCCAACCAATTTGATTGTCTATGTGAGTTTTTGAAGACTAAGACTATCAAGGAAGGTATTTCTAACTATTTGGCTTTTGCCAAGCTGCTACTTGGTTGTGTGGGTGGTACCATAGCGATGGATGGTTATCATAAGAATCAATGTTTACATACTTGCTCAGGGACTAGAACTGGGTCCTGCTTTGGCAAGGTGTCTGAGCAAGTCAGCTTGGCTGACTCAGTTAGTATTATTAAAAATAGGAAAAGAAAAAAAAAAGAGAACAATAGCACGCAAAAAAGAAAAAGAAAAAACAAGAGACAAAAATATGAAAAAATACATATATTAAAATTTCAAAGCTAAGAATTCAAAATCCTACCATTGGAGGCACCAATCAAGATCAATATTGAAAAATATTTTGGAAAGAAACTGGCGGAGAAAAATAGTAAAAAAATTAACAAAAAACGATTTTTTATTTTTTCATTTTGAATAAAGAAACTGTTATGACTTTTGTATAAAAAAACTGGCGGAGAAAAATAATCAATAACTTGATTTGAGGCTTTCATAGAGGAGCAGTGATTTGGTGCAACGGCTGTATAGTAATGTAATGCAACAACCTTAAAAAATCATGTTAAACCAATTTGTTTAACCCAGTTTTTAAATATACATTGTTTTCAATCTAATGAACATTCACAAAAAAAAAAAAATAATAATAAAATTGAAAACACATCCCAAAAGATGTTTTTTGAACCCAACTAATATAGACTGTCCATTTTAATGAGATGCTTAGATCTAGGCTTTAGAAGGATTTTTTTTCTTTCCAAAATTTTTAGATAGCATTAGTATCATTAGATAAACAATCTCAAAAAAGAAACAAATGATTTTGAATTTGCAAATGTCTACATCTTGAAATTCACCAAATAGATGGTTGAGATTCATTGTTAGAAGGCACTCATTTTTTACTATATCTACGATGCAAAATTGAACTTTATTTTTTTAGTATTGATTATTGGGATGAAAGGAGTGTGTGTGCAAAATTTGGAGTCATACAAATATATTAAATATGATTTTCTAGAAATGTGGTTGCATTATATTACTATACACTTGTTGCATGATATCACTTACCTTCATAGAGGCCTTAACATGCTTAGTTTGGAACAAGTTTTAAGCACTTTTATTAAGAATGAAGCAAGAAATGGAAAGAATGACGATTTTGATGTTTAGGGTTGAAGAAACATGATTTTCTCATGAAGTGCACTTTTTTAGGTGAATTAGTAGAAAAGAAGACAAAAGAATCGAATGAGTTTGTCGTTGCTTGGGTTGATGTTAAAAAAAACAAACAAGAAAAGATGAGTTCATCGTTGTATAAGTTGAAAACACAAGTTCATTGATGTACATAATTAGAAAACACGAGAAAATTACAAGTCAAGTACAATGTGCAAAATTAATTTTTAAAAAACAAATAGTTTTATGGGGTCTGTTGTCTTGATATTTTTTAAACTCTTCCATGCTTTTTACTATGTTACTTTTTATTCTTTTTTAAGAAAATATTTTGATAGGAGCTGTAGCCCTATCAAATAAGTAAACCCTCACCACAAAACTTACCGAAAATTGCAATTTTGGCATTGAAAATCCTCCAAATCAATCATCTAAGACTTGACCATTATGGTTGTAAAGAAAAAAGCAGGATTTCAAACCCTAAAAATAGTGTATATACTAATATCCAGACCATCTATTTCACCCTAAAAATAAGTGTTCACATATGTACAAGATCTTAACCTTTTTTTAAGCTTCAAATTTCATTATTGGTGTTGAAAATTTATTTTAGAGCCATCATGGAGATTTTTTATGCCCGAAAGTGCTTTTCGGACAAGGAGTCGATATGAAGCTTTACTTTATTTCATAAAGCCTAGGCCTTATAGAAACTGTATCTTTATTTGTATCATGTAATATATTCTCAGAAACTGATCGCTAATCATTCACAAAACCCCCCAATAAGAGGCAAGCAGCTATCCTAATTTCTATACTCCAAACCTTTTGTGATCCATTTTTCTTTTTTTGGATCAAACATTTTTTGTTATGTTAGTTATAATGTCTAGAAGTGTCGCATCAAAGGTTATATGGTGGCTGCTTAGTCAAAGTGGATCAAATTGTGAAGATGAGAAACCGAAGGTTTCTCAGATGTTGTGAATTAGTTGTAGGATTAAAAGTTAATTTTGGGACTTCGATTATTGGAGTTGGTTGTAGTGAGTTTTTAGTTAATCATTTGGCAATTCTTTTAGGTTGTAAGGAAGAGTGTTTTCCAATTAAGTATCTTGGAATGCTTATTTCAGATTCAAGATTACCAAAGGAAGTTTGGGATCTTATTGTCTAGAGAATGCATGTAAAATTGGATTTATGGAAGGTGAAATATTTATTGTTGGGTGTATCACTCTTATCCAATCTTCTTTTATACTTGATATTTATGCATAATAGAGCAGCGTATGAGGAATTTTTTGTGGGGCTCAGACAACAAGGTTAGGAAATTGAACTTGGTTAGTTGAGAGAGGGTATGCTTTCCTAAGAGAGGTGGCTTGGCGATTAGGAAGTTGAAGCTTGTTTATCAAGCTTTGATGGCTAAGTGGTGGTGGATATCTATGGTAAATGAAAATCAGTTTTGGCATGAAATTCTAATAGCCAAATATGGTTTGGAATCTACAATTATCCTCGTAGCCAGCGGTAGGAATGGGTACGAGAAATCTCAACTTTGGAAAGGTATATTATCCACTCGTTCTTTTGTGGAAAGGCATTCTAGATGGGACGTTGGGAAGGAGATAAGGTGTTATGTTGGCATCACAAATGGGTGGGTAGGTAATGTTACTTTTGAAATCTATTTTCCTGAATATTTCGGAGCTCTGCTCATCCTATAGTGAAGGTGAATGAAGTTTTTGAAAGGTCAGGTAGCTCTATCTTTAGGTATGTTATGTGCTCTTAGAACAGAGTAACCCATTCTGCAATTGATTAGTTCACAGAGCTGCTTTTAACTTTGAATTTCGTCCATGTTTTTAATTCAGTTGATGATGAATTTCTGTGGGAGTTGGAGACAGATGGATATTTTTCAGTGAATCTGCCTACTACATTTTATTCCATGATGGTTTTAGGCTCACTTTAAACAATCTCAGGAAAAGGGGTAAAATTTTGGTAAATGTACATTTTTATTTTGTAAGAATGATGAGGAGAATGGGGAGCACTCATTCCTCCATTGCCCTTTTTCCTCGAGCATTTGGAGTTGAGCATTGCGCAAGATTGGTATCCCTTTGATTTGTCCAAATTCACATATGGAGATTGTGGATAGTCTAAAACTAACAGAGCTATCTATGGTCGGTTGCATGATTTGGGATATTTTTCGCACTGCTATCTTTTTGTAACTATGGTTGGAGAGAAATCGTAGAACTTTTGAAGGAATTTCGTTGGAGCTACAAGAAGGTAAATGAAGAATCTTATCGGATGTTTGGAGTTGGTTTAGCATCACTGAAGAAGGGAGAGGAGTCTCTAAGGTGGATATTGAGTTAAATATAGCTAACTTAATGACTCTTAAGGTTGTTAAGATCAAACCGGAATGTAAATGGCAGTCTCCTATATTTGGATGTCACAAACTGGATTTTGATGTTTCATCATTGGAGAATCCAGGTTTGGCAGGTGTGGGTGGTGTATGCCAGGATAGCATGGGGAATGTTATTTTTAAGTATGCGGGGCCATGTGGTACTATAATGCAAATCATGCGGAACTAACCCTTGCGCTACAAGGGCTTAAATTTTAAGGGAACGTCAAATTGGTGGCTCTTCTATCTTTGAAGGAGACTCCCTTAATGTGATTAATTAGTACAATAAGGTGTATACTCCACCTTGACCTTTAAGATCATTATGGATGTAGATCTTGGACTATTCTTCACTATAGTTTTTATCTTTTCTTCATGTTACAGAGAAGCCCATGAGGTGGCAGATGGATTAGTTATGTGGGAGCTCTAATGGAAAATATGATTGTTTCTAATTTCTTGATGTAATTTTGATCTCATCAATAAAATCTCGTATTCGTCAAAAAAAAAAGAGAGAAAAAAAGGAGAAAAAAAAGAAGAATGTATTTACGTAATCTGTACGTATAAAAGATAATTACCTGAGGTGCGCCTGCCAACATGAAATAGAAAGTCTTCACTGGATGATCAGCCATCATCATTTTCTCCTTGGGACCGATCAAATTGGAGATGGCCATGCTCGTATTTCGTAAGGCCAAAAGCATACATTGCGATGCAACCTACTCAAAAGCAAATATTCACATTTTCCATTTACCTATATCTCCCAATCGATGGAAGATTTTTTCTATAAATTTTTTTGTGACCCATTTTCAAAGATTTTTTTTAAAATAAAAATAAAAATTGAGTTCTTAGATATATAGATCAAACCATTCAAAAATTAAAGCCAATTGCTAAATCTCATCATATTATTCTTTTCATGTACATATTGAGGACATGTAATTTTTATCTTCATGTACTTTTGGAGATTGGTCAGTAGGTTGCGCAGGTTATACCCCTGAAGTTTCAGGGTGTTAGGAACTTCATAGATAGGATATTATCTAAGGGAGTGAATGTAGGATATGTTCCCACATAACTTTTTGGCAAAACAAAATACCTCGACTTGATCCGGACCCAACTCAGGTCTAGGATTTTGGACCCAAACTGAAATCCGTCAGGTCCAAAATTGGACCTAGACTAGACCGGACATGGTATGGTTCAGGTCTAGGTCTAGAACATAACAAAAAATTTTAAAAGTAGGCACTTCAAATTTCAAGTGATTTGAATTTATAGAAAAAAATTAAAATTCAAAATAAAATTCGTGATTTGGATTTATAGCAAAAAAATTAAAATTCAAAGATATGACTATCATATTGACAGGGGCCAAAACATCTTCCATGTACCATCACACGGCATGTATATCGATAGATCGTTCGAAAAAGCCAGAAATCCACCTTTTAGGGTGACACATATGCATTTGCGAGGGATACCTCTATGCACCATAGAGTTGTGGTCACATAAGGTCTTGGTGACATTGACTTGTCTCTAAGGGAGTACCTGAAATCCACAGACTGGGATTGCGATCCCTTGGCTCATCGGCCGGACTTTGGTGACCCGTTAATGAGCCTCTGCTTGGACTGTGGGTCATGGAAAACACTTGCCCGGTCTGATAAAACAAGTGTGGTATGTAGTCTACAATTGAAGGTGGAGTGCTCCCTGATTGTTGATTCCTAAACTATATGGATCTTTTCCCCATCAAATTAATTTAATTATGTTTGTTTTATGATGGAAATTATTTTAAAATTATTATTTGAATTTTTATGAACCCCTGGATATTTTATTTATAATTTTTGGATTTATAAAATTAAAGATATTGATTTTACAATTGTTTAAATATTCAAATAATATTCTAAAATCCTTTTATTAATTTTAAATATATAAAATATCATGTGGGCCCATTGTACACATAGGCCAGCCATATTTTTAGAAGGTGGGGCCCATGAGTGCCTCCCTTGGGTGGCACGCCCTGCCCTTATTCTCTTTCTTAATTTTTTGGTGATATGCCATGTGGTCATATGGTTGGAAGATATTGACTAAATATGAACTTGATATATCTTTGAAAGATTTGGTGGAAAGATTGAGTAGACTTGTGCTATTTTATGGTATGCATAATATTTTGATTCGATTTAATTTATTTAATTTCCATTGATGATAAAATGGTTTAGGAAAGGGGGATAATGGTTCATGCACCTTCCATAATGTTGATGACCCATCTATAGAATGGATGACTCAGATCTCTCACCCCACAAGTCACCTTTGATCGACGGTTTCTGTTCAATCTCACAACAAGAGGCAAGCCAAAGAAAACCCTAAGAAATCCTAATCTTATTCAAAGCCTATAAAAATGGATTGTCTCTACCCAAAATCTCTACATCTTATCTTTCTATTTATCTCTCTTAAGAAAGTTTCTCTCTCTCATGTTTGATCTCTTTCTCCCACATTGTGAAAGAACTCAAGGGTCTAGGTTATAGAGTTATTCTCTCTCCTATCTCTCAACTATGGATTTATAGCTAAGGGTTTTAGGGTTTAGCAAAAAGAGAATTCATCTCCCTCAAACTAGGTTGCTAAGAGAATTCACGTAGGGTTTGAGTTTGTAATCAAAGGGGTTCATGTTCCATTGGTGTGGCTTGGTTGAAATTTACTTTTCGGTTCGAGATTGAAGCTAGACTGTTGATCCCGCGCCATCGGATAGTGGTGACTCTGTGTGGGGTGTAATAATCCCGGTTGAGGTAACCGGCACTCTTCCTTTTGTTTCTTGCAATCAAACATATTGCATAGTTGTTTCAATGACGTCAAGTTGTTAAGATCTTGGTTTTATTGTTATACTGATTTTATTTTGAAATTTATCTTATTATAATAAAGACCACATGTAAGTGATCTTTTGCCAAAAGAAAGGGATGAAGAAAAAAGAAAAGAAAAAATGTATTCCCCGGCAAAAGATCACATAGGTCTTTCTTTCAAATAGATGCCCTCCAATTTTTAGAGGGTGGGATCTAAATGTTACAAAACTCAAATTTCAAAATTTTTTTTTTTTAAGAAGAATCATCTAGCGTTTCTAAGGTATAAACCAAAATTTCAGATCGAAAAAAATCTCCCACATGGGGCATTTGATCGAGGGTGTAAAAGTAATGTATGTATAAATATATATATATATGTGTATATATGTATATAAATATGTTCGGATCGAGTCGACCGAGACCTAGAACCGACCCGGATCCGACATGGGTCTAGGTTTTTAGACTTGGACCGATACCCAAATTGGGTCCACCCACCAGTTCCTTCGAGAGGCATATTTAGTCAACTATTGGATGCTGATAAAAAGAGAGTGGGGACTTGCCATTTGGTCATTTGTTACTGTGCTCTCTCTATCTCAATGGGCTAGGCAACCTGACCCTAAAAACTCGGGCTTGGCCACAAATTGTGGCCTGAGGGCTGGGTTAGGATCAGTGCTAACCCGATTAGGCCTGACTCCACCCTCTCTTTTTCTTTTTCTTTTTTTCTTTTTATTTTTGCTTATTCATTTGTTTCTGGTGGTCCAAGCCTAGCCCTGCATGCCGGGCAAGACCTAAGCCTAGGACACACTATAGGAAAAGGGCTAGGCCATGGTCAGGGCTGGCCTAGCCCAAGCCCAGCCGATGCCACCGTCTCTCTCTCTATATTTAATTGTGGGCTAGTGACCCAACTAGTCCCATGGGTTGCCTTACTCGATAAAATGCAAGCACTTAAATTAGAGTCATGTAATGTCAACAAGGGAAGGTTGAGATATGTACATCATCCTCACTCTCTATGCCACCATTGAAGGTTGAGATGTGCACATCATCCTCACTGTCTATTCCCATATACAGTGCTAGTAATTAGGTTTTATGCAAATGTCTAGCACCTCCCCCGGCTATCTGATGTCAACCATTGATGATTCACTCCACTCTTCGTTGCAATGTTTAGAGACTCGACTCGGTTTTGGGACTTGGCCTAGGCCCGAGGCAAGTTAATTCAGTGGACGAACCCAAACATTGCGCCTAGTACAATGATTATTGAATACTTTGCACGCAAAAGTTAGCTGCGTTCCCTAAAACATGCATTTCTAGTCAAATGTTGGATGGTTATAGATAGAGAATGGGGCTCACCATTAGGTTGATGTAAAAGGCTTTAGAATGGCAAGGGAAATAACCTAAAAGATGTAGACTGAAGTAGTGAAAACAAATATAGTGTCTCATAGTTTGACTTGGGGTATGGCCTTAAATAGAACAGAATGGCAGAACATGATTTATGTAGCCCGACGCCAAATAGTTGAGATAATGCTCAAATGATGATAATTCATGTATTGACAAATTTGTCTTTGATTCTTGTTGACCCATTCTCTTAGCTAACACGCTTATTCTCTTCATCCACTTCCTTTTTGTATTCTCCTACATATGCAAATGCAAATTGAGCAGGTCATCTCGATACTTGATGTTCAACTAAAGGCTATTATTTCTTGGGTCATTATTAGTCTCATAGAAGAGAAAGAGACATGATAGCATTTCCAAATCAAGTAAATATAATGATATGCCCCTTGTTGTTAGTGAGATTGTTTTGGTTCATAGTCTCAATGATTTTGGAATTTTCATATCCAATCGGACGCCTTTCTATGCAAATAGCCAAAGTGCCATTAAGATCTAATATGGTTTTTTATTAGTGAACCAAATAATGTTAATGTGGACCGCCATTATGTTTGTGATCATTATCTTGATGACATTTTATCTATCCCTTAGTTCTTCCGCCGCACAGAAGTCTTAACATTTTTCTAAATTATAAAAGCGACATGATTTTGTTATGGGCAACATTTTGATTTCTTCGAAGTTGTACCAGTCAACTCACTGGATTTAGGCGAGAACCACTCATATTGACTCGAGGGCCTTAATGATTTTCGAAAATCCGGTTTCAATATTTATTTATATTTTTTAGGGGATTTGAGCTGTAATGAAAAAAACCCAATATCTTCCTTAGCTCACTCAACAAAAAATGAGAATGTAATCTCAATATCATAATTCCTATTTTCCCCAAAAATAAGGCCAGACAAAACAATGGAGTGGAATGCAGTGTTATCCTTTAAGTGGTCGTTTGGATGCCTGAAAATATATTGTTTGTGAAATATATCACTGGCGTAATACATTATTGCGTAATACATTACCTGCAAATGGATTGTCACTGTTTGGGTAGTATTTAGATGCAACCTGGGAAATACATTGTTACTGTTTGGCTATGTCCAGAAGAAATATGGGAAACGCATTACCAACATTTTTTTTTCTTTTTTAGCTTTATACCCAAAACATGGTTAAGTGTACAATCCCTATTAGTATGTAGCTTAAACTTTATAATTGCATTAGGCATAAGAATTAGCCACACCTTTTGTATGCCTTTGTATCTTGACTTGGAATATTCAAGATGTTAACACTTTGGAATAACATACTTTTATTACGATAAGCGATCATATTTTTTATGTTTTCTTTCATGTGCTAAAGCCTTTCGATCATCTCTCTCAACAAAAATTCCATGGGCAAATTCAAAAGAAAAAAAAAAAATTGAAAAAATTTGGTCAGTAACCTAGAAGGTTATAATTGAGATGTATTAGAAGAGAAATTATGTTGGGGCATTGGAGGAGATTGAAGAGGTAAATTAATTTTAAAAAGTTCTAAAAAAAAAAAATTCAAGTACACTGATTTGACGTTTCTCTGTGAGTGAACTCAAGTATTCCGATATTATCAACAAATAATAGCAAAAAAAAAAAAGCCAAAAATATACACACAATAATATTAGAAGAGAACCCAAATCCATTTATTTTTTTTGGAGCAATATTTGCAGAACCCAAAAAAATTGAATCTTGGATATGGGTAAATAAGCAATACTTCAATTGATACGTGCAAGACATAGGCAAATTTAATAGCTTTTTGCTCGAGTGAAATTTTCATCACTACGAATCAAGGGAATGGATCCTTGGCTTCCGATTTCAATAGAAAGGACACGACAAGGATAAATACTTTCTTTCACTTTCATTCTGATTGACCGAATATCTCTGATAAAGAATTCTTAGTGGTTTATTAGGAGGTAAATCATACGATTTTTTTTTTATTTTTTGTGGTTTATTGGGACATGAATCAAGTGATTTTTGTCAGACACGCCGGAAAAATTTACCCGATTACTCGTCAAGCGCATAATAGATTTTTCACCCTTCACAAGGCATAGATTTCTTGATTTTTGGGAAAATATCGGGTAATCTTTTTCATTTCTTTACTATTAAATTGTACCTAAACAATGGAAATTTCATATTTTTGTGGAATCTATTTACATGCAATAGATTTTCAGATTCCCAAAAATGTTAAGTCTTCCTTGCTTGTAATAAAAAGATGACTTAGCCTTGATGAAGAAAACAAAAATTGCTCGAGGACAACTAAAAAAAGTAGAGATAATAACAACAAAAATTGCTCGAGGACAACTAAAAAAAGTAGAGATAATAGCTTTCATTTCCATAAAAGAATAAGGAAAAAGTAGATATAATAGCTTTCATTTCCATAAAAGAATAAGGGCAAGTGTTATATGCTTCTCCTACAACATAGAAGTTCTATCCTCTCCCTTATCCAACCATCCATTTTGAATAGAGGGCTAAGATTGCCCCAATCACAATGTCACGTCTCTACACTATTTCATTTTTAATTTTTTTCTATAAACTATTTTGACATCAAATTTTGGACGTCCATTCCTCTATTAAACTCGCACAAGCAAAAAATATTAAAAAAATGATTTTAATAAAATAAAATGATCAAAATACCCCTAAAAATTTTCAAGGGTATTTTGGTCATTATATTTTATCGAAAAATTATTTTTAATATTTTTTTATAGGTGCACCCCAATGAAAAGATGGCACGTACCAAATTTCATATTCATACAATTTGTATAAAAAAAACTAAAAATAAAATACTTCAAGACATTGGATCTAAGATCAAACTGTGAGTGGCTCTCTTGATCAAAATTGGATGGCTGGATGGTAGCGGGAGGATAAAACTTCTATGTTGTAGGGAAAGCATAGAAACCTTTCCCAAAGAATAGAACTCCCTTCTATCCCTCACAAATTTTTTAGAAAGAGAAGTAACTCCACACCCTTTTCTATTACAACTAATTAATATTTTGCCCTGAAAAATAAAATTAAAACAATTAAACAAGATACATACAGATACAAAATTTTTAAGTGGAAGATTGAAAAGGATAAGGGGTGGGCCCAAAAGAATGTGGTTGGAAGTAGTTCGAGAATATATATGGACTTATGGCCTCACTGAGGGTATGACCTTAAATAGAGTAAAATGATAGAGCAGGATTTGTGTAGCCGACCCTAATTAATTGGAAAAAAGTTATGATGATGATGACGACATACGAACACAAGATTTTTGTTGGCATCCTTACAATAGAAGTGTTATGCAGACCACCCGAGGATAGGGTTGGTAAAGGGCCAGGTCAAGACAGGCTAGCCATGAATATATATAGGGTGGTTTGCATAAGGTTGCAATCTTAAACAATGCGCCACCAAATTTTACCACAAAATGTTATTTTGATATAAAAAATTATTTGGATGGCCTACGAATACAAATTTATCTCTAATTATAAAATTTTAGACTCCAAAAATGGTTCAAATCAAGTAGATCTAGAAACAAATGATACTCTTGAAAATTGACAGGCCAGATAATGTGTTGCAAGATGCACTATTTTTTAGACTCGATTTTTTTGTTTGTTTTTTCAGATTCATAAATCTCGAAGTTGAGATGATCAAATTAGAGGATTTTCCCAAAATAGCCTTTTACAATAGATTTTTTAGTTGTACCTTAATTCTATATTTTAAGGTTGCAATTTACATATGTTTAGATGAGCAAATAACATATACAAAGTTTAGAGATACAAAGTTTTGCATGCATAATTATTCATGTATTTCTTGTGCGTGGTCTCGAAACCGCGTAAACAGATATCTGTTATTTTGAACCTTAGATAATACATGTAAGATCAAGAATCTTCGCGTTTTGCTCCCACAATAGCTGCTTGTGATATATTGGTGAAGGCTTCTTGGAAGCAGGAAGTGAGCACCTTTGGATTTATGAACCCTTTCTCCACGCCTACTGTCACTCTCAACTTCCCCATGTAACTCACCATTGTGATCCTCAAACTCTGCAAAATAAACATATAGTTTCATTTTAATGGTTGAAAATGGAAAAGTAAAAGTCCTCCATATAGCATGTTGGTTATTTAGAAAAGAGACTCTAAATAACCAACAAAATCTTTCTAATAATATTATTTTTTAAATAGCTAACCAGATCAGGACATGTGGGAACTAATCCGGGTCCAATAATAGATACGATTTAGAGGGACTAGACCGGTGTTATCACCCTGTAAGGGATCTAATGCAATCTAGATTGGCTAAATTGCTTCCTAGCCAATTTTCTTTTTAAAACATTTTAAGTTTTAATTATTTTTAAATATAAAAATAATGGTTAATATTTTTTGAATTAGCCTGGAGAATCAACAGTCTAGATAAATAATCACCAATCCAAATTAGTCCAATAACCAGCTAATTTGATTGTCGATCTGAGTTCTTGAACACTTGAAAACACTATCATGGAAGGTATTTTCCCTGTTTGGCTTTTTGCCAGGCTGCCACTTGGTTGTCTGGGTGATACCATAACGATGGATGGCTACCATAAAAATCAATGTTTACAAACTTGCTCAGGCACTAGAACCGGGTGCCAGCTTCTGGCAACTCATCCGAGCAAGTCAGCTCGGTTGACTCAGTTAGTATTGTTAGAAATAGGAAAACAAATAAAGGAAAACAATAGCAAAAAAAAAAAAGAGCCAAAAATGTGAAAGAAAATACATATATTAAGATTTCAAAACTAAGAATTCAAAATCATACCATTGGAGGCACCAATCAAGATCAAAATTGAAACCGTTAATCATGTTCATCCCCTAGAAGGTCAGATGGCTCTAGCACTTGGAATATTATTTGCTCTTATAACAGAATACCCCATTCTGCATTTGATCAGTTCACAGAGCTGCTTTCAACTTTGAATTATGTCCATGTTTCTAATTCGATTGATGATTAATTTCTGTGGGAGTTGAAGACAGATGGATGTTTTTAAGTGAAATCAACCTGTTACATGCTATTCCATGATCGTTTTAGGTGGAATTGTCCAAGCTTAATAATATTTGGAAGTGGAAATACAATAAAGTGTATGCATTTGTTCGGATTATGCAACAAATTGTGGTACTCACTCCAGACAATCAAGAAGAGAGGTAAAATTATGGTAAATGTACATCTTATTTGTAATAATGACGAGGGGAACGGGGCTCACTTATTCCTCCACTGCCCTTTTTCCTCGAGCATTTGGAGTTGGGCAATGCACAAGATTGGTATCCATTTGGTTTGTCTAATTTCACATATGGAAATTGTGGATC
Source organism: Amborella trichopoda (assembly GCF_000471905.2). The sequence goes on along the minus strand of NW_006500356.1, from coordinate 2,565,156 downwards.
ATCTAAAACTAACAGGGCTAACGAAGGTCAATTGCATGATGGAATATTTTTCATGCTGCTATCGTTTAAGAACTATGGTTGAAGAAAGATCGTAGAACTTTTAAAAGAATTTCATTGGAGCTACAAGAAGTTAAAGGAAGAATCTTATTGGAGCTAACTGAATGACTCTTAAGTTTGTTAAGGTTAGACCGCAATGTAGATGGCAGCCTCCTATGTTTGGATGTCACAAACTGGATTTTGATGTTTCATCATTGGGAAATCCAGGTTTGGCAGGTGTGGGTGGGGTATGTTGAGATAGCATGGGGGATGGTATTTTTAGTTATGTGGGGCCATGTGGTACTATATCAGCAGATCATACGGGAACCAGATGTTGTGCTACAAGGAACTATTTTTCGAAGGGTGCGGGGTCCTAGCTCAGTAACATACTTGTTAATGGCTTAATTGTTAGGACTAACTAATTTTGTTCTTGTATGCCTAAGAGATACAAGACATAATAGGTTTTCTGCGTCATTAATTGGAATAGTGGAATCCAGTCTTTGTAGTGGACCAGTATATTTTAATTGTTTTTCTAATTATTCTGTATTATTAACAGATCCAAATATTCTAAATGTTTTATCCTTAAACTTAAAAATACAAGGGTTTGATATGAGAATAAGATCTCAAAATATTGCCATAGTATATCGAATTTATTATAAAGTTACGACTACTTTATGTCCAAATGTACTCCAGGTAGAGATACCAGAGGACAAACTATATTATTCCAAACAAATATAGAAAATTCTAATACTATTGTCCCCAGAACTATATCATGGTCAGAAATAGTTCTACCACAATCATGGTCTATACAAAATGATCAACAATCTATACAGTATCTGGTTCAAAATATTCCCGATAGGATAGTGGAACATAATAATGGTAACATAGAAATACAATTTAAGAATGATCGAAATTATTTAACTCAAGATGATTCAAATATCTCTTCTAAGCCAATTAAAATAGAACCAGGTCGAAGTTCTGTTACCATTTATAACTGGTCTCCTAAAAGACCAATGACATCAAAACAAAGACCTATATCCCGAAATAGTCGAACATCTGAACCACAAATTCAGGGATTACTAAGAACATCTGAAAATGTTATTATTCCTCAATATAAACCAGCCCAAGATGAACCTGATGAATCAGAATTTCATCTATTAACTCTTCAAAAAGAAGAAAAAATCAATAAAATTAATATTACTAATGATTATTTATCTGAGGAAAACAAAAATATTAGGCATTGGTATCTTAATACTTTTGAATCTAGATTACTAGAATTTCCATAAAAAGTTTAATACATTTATTAAAAAGGAGCAAACAACAATATGTTTCTTTGATTGGTTAAGAAATATATGTAGAGATAAAAACATTAAAATACCTGACTTTGAAGGCAACACTCTTGAATCTCAATTCACAAAATTCAATACTACTGGTGGTAAAGAAATCACTTGTATACATCCTCCAGAACAAAATCTAACGATAAAAGGAGTTAGTAAACAACCCTCCGAAAAAGATACAGAAGAATCAAGTACTTCTACTCAAAATAGTTGTATATGAAACAACAACAACCCCATATAAACTAACTACTTCAGATGTCACAAGATTTGACTTACTTCTTCATATAATTGATCAAAATAATTATACGAACTTTTACCTACAAACAATAGGCAAACAAACAGTACGAATTGAAAATCTTTTATCTCCAACTCCATTCATTCCTGTACCAAAACAGTTACTATTCAAACCTCCTCCTGAGCTAAATAAAGAAAAATTTCTAATCGGAGATGATAATAAAACATTAATGGATCAATTAAAATAAAAAATATCTAAACTTGATATTACAAATAAAGCCAAAGAAAAGGTTCCTGAACATGAAACCTTAATGCTTAAGGAAGAATATGATGAATCTATGGATGATACAATTGAAAATAGAGAACAAGCATTTAATCAATCTATGACACCTAGTCCACATATAGATGAAATCCAAAGAATTGCATATTCTAAAAATTGGAAACCTGCAACAGCCTTACCATATCATAGAAGACCAACACCTGTTGATATCCAATTTGAAGAGGCTTTCATATTCAATACTTCTTCATATTCAGGAAGAACTTTAGTAAACTGGAATATAGATGGAATATCTGAACATCAAATCTTAGATACTATGAGACATATGACATGTATGCATCTGCATGCAAGATGGTAGGAACCCATGATCAAGAAATAACAAAAGCTATAATTTGTGGTTTTACAGGATAGTTACGTGGATGGTGGGATTTCCATCTCCCAGAATCTATTAAAAAACAAATATTAAATAATACAAGACAATGGACTGCAAAAAATGAACAAAACCAAGATGTCCTTTATACAGAAAGTGATGTAGTCAATACATTAATTTACACTATTACTCTCCATTTGATAGGAAATACAGCTGTCTTAGCATCTAGATCTGAAGATCTTCTATCTAATTTAAGATGCCCTACTCTATCTCATTGTAAATGGTATAAAGATGTATTCTTTTCCCATTTATTACTAAGAGAAGATAGCCAGCTTGAACACGGGAAAGAAAAATTCATAACTGGATTACCTTATTTATTAGCTGAAAAAGTAAAAGAACGTCTTAAAAATAAAAATGGTGGTATACTAAATTATTCTAAATATACTTTAGGAGAATTATCTGCTGAAATATGTGCTGAAGGATTAGCATTATGCACAGATATGAAATTAAAGAAACAACTTGATAAACAAAAAATGACTGGTAGAAAAGAATTAAGTGATTTTTGTGAACAATTTGGCTACCATATAGAAAAAGATAAAATTCATAAATTTCATAAAAAAATACATAGATCTAACCAAAAAGAAAAATATCATTCTAACAAATATAAACGTAGAGAAAAAAGAGATAAATTTATCAAACGATTTGCTCCTAAATATTCTGCCTTTAAGAAAAAGGGCAAACGAAAATTACCTGTCTGCTATAAATGTAAAAAAATTGGCCATTATAAAAGCCAATGTAAAGTCAAAAAGAAAATCGAAACTCTTATATTAGATGAATCCTTAAGAAATAATCTATTTGACCTAGTACAAATGTATAATTCCTCTACTAGTTCTGATACGGATTCTCAAATCAGTAGCGATATGTCACTACTAGGAAATATACAAGATGAAAATCTTATTTGGTCAGATACATCAGATGAATCTGATAATGATCTATGCAAACAATGCTCCGGTAAAACTCCAACTTGTTCTGGTAAAATTCCAACTCATAATCTTCATACCCTGACAAAAGAAGATAATTTTATTCTAGATCTGATAGAAAAAATATCTGGTCCTGATGATAAAAGGCAAGTTATCACACAATTTATTAATTTAACTAAAGAAAAACCTAAACCAGTTTCTTTGATCAAACCTCCAGATGAATATAATTTTTCTACTATAATGAAAAGGATCAGTCAATATGAAGCTATTCATAAAGATCCCATTATTGCTGAACTCAAAATAGAGGTGAATAATATTAAAAGTGAAGTATCTCAATTAAAAAATAGGATACAAATTTTAGAATTACAAAATAATGTTTCAGAAATAGCAATTGAAAATGATGATATTGAATTTAATAATTTAGTCCATACTTATAATCTTAAAAATAATCCTGACTCCTCAGGTGTAAAAATCAAAGAGGACGATACTACATCCTTAAATTTACTTAATAAAGTAATTACTCAAAAATGGTTTGTATTCGTCAAAATTGTAGTCAATAATGAGTATGACTTCCAATCTTTAGCCTTAATAGACTCTGGAGCATATTTAAACTGTCTCAATGAAGGATTAGTACCTACTAAATATTTTGATAAAACAACGTAAATTTTAAATACTGCAGATGGTAGAAAATTATATATTAAATATAAATTATCAAATACGATGATCTGCAATAACGGACATTGTTTTCCAACCCCTTTTATCATGGTTAAAGGATTAAGTCAAGCTGTTATCCTTGGTGTACCTTTTCTGACTTTACTTTATCCCATGACAATTACCCATACAAGAATAGAAACTCAAATACATGGTACTACAATTTGAATTTTTAGATAAACCCAAAATCAAAGAAATCAACATTGTCAAAACAATGATTAAACAAAAGGAATATTTTCTACGTTCTTTACAAACAGAAATAAAAAATAAAATAATATATGACAAATTACAAACCTCTGAATTAATGCAGAAAATACAGTCTCTTAAGACATTAATTGAAAAAGAAATATGTAGTGATTTACCTAATGCATTCTGGAATAGGAAACAACATATTATTAGCTTACCCTATGAGCCTGATTTTGATGAAAAGAAAATACCAACAAAAGCTAGACCAATTCAAATGAACAGTGAATTACTACAAACATGCAAAGCTGAAATATATGACTTAATCCAGAAACAATTAATAAGACCTAGTCAATCCCCTTGGAGTTGCTCAGCATTTTATGTCAATAAGAATGCTGAAAAAGAAAGAGGAGTTCCTCGATTAGTTATCAATTATAAACCTCTTAATAAAGTTTTACAATGGATTAGATATCCAATTCCTAATAAAAAAAGATTTATTAGACAGACTTGTCAATGTAGTCATCTTTTATAAATTTGATATGAAATCAGGTTTTTGGCAAATACAAATTAAATTTTGATGTGTGATGATTATTTGATAGGATATACATGGTATAATACATGATTTATTACATGATATGTTACATGTAATATATAGGCAAACTTTCTATGCTTCCTCTACTGTATAAAACTTATATACTTCCCTTATCCAACCGACCATTCTGAATAGACAGTTGAGATAATCTCAATCACAATATCATGTCTCTATACTATTTTATTTTTAAATTTTTTCTATAAAATATTTTGATACCAACTATTGAGCTTCCACTTCTCTCTTAAACTCGCACATTATATTTTATCAAAAAAATATTTTAATATTTTGTTTAGGTGCGTCCCATTGAGAAGATGACATATTAAATTTCATATTCACCCAATTTGCAGAAAAAAAAAACTAAAAATAAAATACTCTGAGGCTTCAGATTTAGACCAAATGATCAGTGACTCACTTGATCTAAATTGAATGGCTAAATGGGGGGAGGTCCTTCCCGTACTTTATTACATAGTATGATATGGTATATTCACATTTCACTTTATAATATGGGAACATATATAATAAAACCATTTATCTTTGGTACAAGGTGGTAATAATTAATCTTGACTATTGGATGTGAAATTAGGTTGTTGCATTTATTTTATTGACCAAACTCAAAATTCAAAAGAAACTTTTTTAAACCTTGTAAAATCATATTTCGCATCGAATGGTTGTAAGCATTTGTGACCTCCCCTGTATCAAACGTAAATGGTCTCATGTATACAATCCCAAATAGTATTCATCTTATTAATGATTTTTGTCCTTTTCCCTAATATAATAATATAATATAATATATTAAATAATGTAGTATGATTTATTTAAAGACAAGGTTTCTTTAAGATTTATAACATATATTATATTCATTTATTTGCCTTTACACTGGGGCGGATTGGGTACCTAGAAATTTATTACATGACAATAGATTACAAGGAAATATGACATTTCTACTGTTTGGGTAGATTTTAATAGTAAAAAAATAGAAATATATTACCCGAGATTTCTCCAAAAATCACGAAATGAGTGAAAAATCTATTACTCCCCTTGACGTGGTAAATATTTATCCATGTTTATATCTGCCTTATCCCCGCTTAAAAAAATGCCAACACTTTATTCTCCTTCTCTCAAACTCGTCTGAGTAACTTATATATCTTATCCCTGTTTAAAAAAATCCCAACACGCTATTTTTCCTCTCTCAAACTAGTCTGAGTAACTTACCAAAGCGACGCTTTTCTCTTCACCAGTAAGCCCTACCAAAGGGACGCGCCGTCCCCTTTCTCTCTTGAGCACTAATAAACCTGTAAGCCCTACTTTCTATCTTCGTGAGCCATACTAACTGGTTTGTGCTCCCTCCCTCTCTAAGCCCGTCCCCTTTCTCTCTTGAGCACTAATAGAGCCCTACTCTCTCTTCTTGAGCCATAATAACTGGTTTGCATAGGTGCTCTCTCCCTTTCTAAGCTCAAGCTAACAACTGGTTTGCATAAGGTGGTCCCTCCCTCTCTAAGCCCATTCTCTCTCTTGAGCCCTAATAACTGGTTTGTTTTCCATAAGATGTTTCCTCCCTCTCTAAGGCCGCTCTCTCTTGAGCCCTATAAAGTGCTTCCTCCCTCTCTAAACCCGTACCCTCTCTCTTGAGCCCTAATAACTGATTTGCATAAAGTGCTTCCTCTCTCTTTAACTAGTTATCTCTCTAAACCTGAACTCTCTCTCTTGAGCCCTAATAACTGATTTGCATAAGGTGCTTCCCCTCTTTTTAACTAGTTATTTTAGTGTGGATAAGCCACTCCTTTAATCGCTTCAAAAATTTCTATTGCAATTACCAAACCTTTTGGTTTACTGATCAAACTTCTTCCCATTTTTTAACTTGTACCATAAAGATTTTGAATTTGGTATCATAAATTTATTTCTTATTTTAAATTATATAGAGACGTTTGAAAGACTTCTATAAAAAATAAATAAAATATGTTATTCCAATCATATTGTTCAAATGACTTATCATGTTGAAACCAAAGTCTAATCATGTTAGAAGATATGTGATTCCATGTAAGTGCCAAAGGCACGTAAAATAAGTAGGAAATCGTGTGATGACATGTGATTCCATGTAAGTGCCAAAGGCATGCAAAGTAAGTAGGAAATGGTTTGCAAAATAAGTAGGAAATGGTGTGATGGTGACTTTACAATGGTACAAGTTATTATTAAAAAATCTTTTTGGAATGGTGATGATGTTATTATTAAAAAATCTTTTTGGAATTATGTGATGATGACTTTAATTCCGCATTTTAGTGAAATTTTGTGATAAGAAAGAAAGAAATGATAGTTTATAGGCTAGTAAAATGTTAGTAATGCATTGTTCATATTTCTTCTTGACATAGCCAAACAGTAGCAATGTATTTTTTAGGTTGCATCTAAATACTACTCAAACATTAACAATCCATTTGCAGGTAATGATTACGCAGTAATATATTAGGCCAGTAATATATTTTACATACAATATATTTCCAGGTATCCAAACAGCCCCTGAAAATTTACAGAAATTTTCACTGAAACATGACCAAAAATTCATGATGTGAAACCTTTCAGTGCTTCCCTACCCAAGAGATGTATTTGGTGCTCTTATGGGCATATATTGTATAAATAGTCTGCCATGTAAAACAAAGCTCAAAACATGTACAATAAATAGGAGATCGTTTTAGAAAAAGTTTATATAGACATAAAAAATTTCACTAGAAGAGCTTGTTTTGATGCTCTTATATCCTTAAATTGACCATCCCGACAATAAGATGCATAGACATGAGAAAAAAGTGGATTTCAAGTTTTGGAAATAATGCACCTTATAAAATATTTTTGGACCTTCAATTTTCAAGATTTTTTAATTTTTATAGATATGCCCTATCTATACTATTTTTGAAGCTTTAAATTTTATAATTAAATATGAAAATATATTTTAAGGCTATCACAAAGATTTTCAGTATTGAGACCACATTTTTCGACATTATTTGAAGGTGTGCTTTACTTTGATTGTTAGAGCCTTGGCTCTATACAACCTGCACCCAATTGTTTTTCTTATGAATTTAGCTGCTACATCAAAGGTTCCGCATTGAAAGGTTTCTTTTTTTTTTTTAAAAGATTAAAATTTCTTTATCTGATAAAATAATTCCATTTTATAATTTATTTATGTTTTAAATAGAGTAATGATCCTATGAGACCCACCCACACCCATGTGTGTAGGACCTTAAAGGATCACCATTCAATTTGGTACATATATTTAGAAAAGTCAAGTTCCACACCCATGTCATAATTTTTCCACACTCATGTCATAGCTTTTCTAGAGATCTGTGCCAAATTTAATAGTGATGCTTTGGGATCCTACACACATGGGTGTGAGAGGGTCTCATAGGATCATTACTCTTTAAAATATGTCAATTATACTATATGAAGACTCCTTAAAAAATTAAAGAGATCACCGGTCCAATTAACATTAAAAGGTTTATTTTTTAACTTTTATTTTACTCATTTACACATTCAAGACATTTCATAAATTCTTAAATTGCTCTTATTTGAGGTTGGAGGCCCCGAACAAGCACAAATATTTCAGTACTTTTACACTCAAGGGTACTCTTGGCAGTCTCTTAAGTGGGTTAAATTATTGAAATTATCTTGTTTTTTCATGTTTCTCAATTCTGAATAAGAACAACTTGAATATTTTTAAATGGGTGTGGTTTCTATAAGGTTGCAACCTTAAACAATCCAATTAAAGCATGCCTCCAAAATTTATCATAACATGTAATTTTGGTGTAAAACTTTTTTAGGATTATCTCAAAATCTATTTTTATATCTAATTATAAAGTTTTAAACTATAAAAATGGTTAATATCACGTAGATCTATGAACAAATGAACAACTTAAAAATAGATGGTCGAGATAATGTGTTGCAAGATGCACTATTTTTGGGACTCAAAATCTCTTTGTTTTTTCATATTCATACATCTCAATGTTGAGATAATCTATTAGAGGGTTTTTCAATATCAAGACAATCTTTTTCGATGGACTTTTAAGGTGCATATTTAATTCTACATTTTAAAATTACAACCTTGTATTAACTTTTCCCTTTTTAAAAATATCTTTTAAAAAGGCATCTAAAATAAAAAAAATAAAGAGTACATCCTCTGGGGTTAATTAAAATGTTTATACACCTTGAATGATTTTAAAAAGCGGTTTTAACCCCTTCAATCATATTTCCATGATTATATGGATGACCACAAAAAGCCTGCGATCATAAGAGTTTTCACCCTCTAATAAGTAGGTGAACGCTGATGAAAGGGTCTGGGACAACCCATAAGTACATGGAATGAACCAACTGTTAAAGCCTGCTGTCTCTCTCTCTCCATCGGTGCTCATCCATCCATTGGACGGTGATAAAAATCATGAGCATTGCTTTTTTCTATGACAAAGAGATCAGAGTTCATTTGGCATGCGGTGTTTTCAATATATGTCCATTAGTATTGGACATATATTTGAATGAAAGAAATGACCGGGAGGCTGTCAGGCTTACCGGCTCAGCTTGTAAACAACTAGGAACGGCTATCAACTTCTACTAAATTTCAAATTCCAAACTCTCTCACTTTCTCTTTCTCTCTCTCTCTCTCTCAGTCGTGCTTTACTGCATTCTCCCTCTCTCTCTCTCACACACTCTCTCTCTCTCCATGCATTCTGTCACTCTACTTGCAATTACCTCTTTCTCAACATGCCTTTGAGCAAAACCTGAAATTTCCAGGCTTTTAAGCCCTGCATTTTCTGCTCAAACTTGAATTTTCATCTCTCATCTCTCTCTCTCTCTCTGCTATTGAAAACTTCAAATCCTGGCTTTCCCACCTTGAATTCTCTCTCTACACTTGAAATTTGCACTCCTTTTCATGGGAACGAGCAGTTTACACAACACCCCTGTAAAAACCCCAAGTCAAAGTCCATCGAACCATGATCCAAACCTCATAACACAGCAGAGGAAACATCCATCTTCGCATCAAGAATCAGCAGTGAGAGCGATGGATCTTAGGCCTTCAAATACAGAGTTTAAGTCTAGGTTTGAAGCGTATAATCGATTACAGGCGGCGGCTGTTGCTTTTGGAGAGAAGCTCCCTATTCCTGAGATTGTGGCTTTAGGGGGCCAATCTGATGGCAAGAGCTCTCTGTTAGAAGCTCTTTTAGGATTTAGGTTTAATGTTCGAGAGGTTGAGATGGGAACCAGGCGGCCTTTGATTCTCCAGATGGTGCATGATCCGACCGCCATTGAACCTCGATGTCGATTCCAGGTCTATAATGAACCTCAGTGACGGCCATTGGCCTCTGGCTTTAAAAACAATATATTTATATTTCATTTTCTGTTGCTGAGTTGGGTGCCGCTTTTGGATTTAAAGTTTATTTTCAGGGTAATAATGCTTGGGAGTGTTTGTAAGAATGCGGTAAGGATTAGTAATCACTGTCGAAATGCTTAGTTCCATGTTAAGTTAATAAATCAACTAATCTCTCTCTCGCTCTCGCTTTCATTTTTCCCGCTCTATAAGTGCTTCATTTACGTTTCAGGTATAGGTTTTCTGTTCTGTGTTTTCTAAAACTGCATCAGGTTTTTATAACAATTCTGTTATAATCTTTATTTATTTTGTATTTGGATGACGGGACTAGGGTTTTACAAGTTCTCTTTTGTTAGGTACAAATCATTTGCATTTGGATTTACGTTTGGGGGTTTACAGGTTCTCTTTTGTTACGGATTTCTGCAGCCAAGTTAAATCCATTTTGTTTAGGGTTTATATTTGAATTTGAACTGAGAAAAGGTGTTTTCTAACTGAGCATTTCTTATTCAAATGCTACAACGATTCTAAACTGCAATCAGTCACAGGAAGAGGACTCGGAAGAATATGGGAGCCCCATAGTTTCAGCTTCTGCAATTGCAGATGTGATAAAGTCGAGAACAGAAGCGCATCTGAAGAAGACAAAGACCGCAGTTTCTTCAAAACCTATAGTCATGAGAGCAGAATATGCTCATTGCCCCAATCTCACCATCATAGACACTCCTGGTTTTGTTCTCAAGGTACTATTGTTGAAACTCCCCTTCATTATTTTCTTTTACATTTCATTCTTGTGAATCTATTACAGTTAATGTGGTTATGTTCTAAGATATTTATGGTTAACATTGCTTTCAAGATCAGAAGAGACCCAAAATAGGACAACATAAATAAATATTACGATTTCACAATTAGAAGTGAAAGAAGTAAATTCTCACTCATCATTAATAGCAATCGCCACAAGACTAATGTGATATGAGTAGCATGTTACGATCCTAGGTGCTTTAAGGGCCTAACTCTCCGTGTTTCCCTCACCCAAGGGTTTTGGGGTGTATAGGTTAGGTACCTAATATTTGGTCTCAGAGCAACCACTGCGACCTCGGTTTAAATCCTAGGAAATGGCTACCTATGGAAAGGGCTACCTGAAAAAATAAAATCAGAGTGAGAGCCTCCATAGAGTGAAAGCAACCATGGAGTGAGAACCATCGAGGATGTCGGCTATGGAGCGTGGTGGTATGTTACGATCCTAGGTGGTTTAAGGGTCTAACTTTCCCCGTTTCCATCACCCAAGGGTTTTGGGGCGTATTGGTTTGGTAACTAACATAGAATTACAGTTTGTTTTTTTTTTTTTTGACATGAGTCATTAAAAGAATAGCAATTGTAGTTTATAGAAAAGTGCTCATTGGCTTAATGAAGAGTGATTGCAAATAAAGTTTGATAAGTGTTAACATTTTCCCATAAAATTATGCTCCATAACTTCTCCCAATTCCATGATGATTTTATCTAACATGAGATGTATTCAGTGCATATATTTCTCTGGAGAGGTTGCTGACGTATTTACATGGTTATGTTCTTGACACCTATTTATTGCTTGCAAACTGACAACTATTAGCACCATATTAATTTAACTGGACAGATTTACATGTATAGCTTCTATGTATTAGCAAGGTCATTTCTTCTTCATTTGTACTTTATACTTTGTGCATTGTCCAAGGCATGGCCAATTGCCAAATTTGAGTTTCGGCTATTTATTTGTTTTGAATTGCTTGAAATTTTTAAATTGCTGAACCAAATTAGGCTTAGGACTTTTATGAATTCTTTACAGGACTGAATCCCTTTATTTATTTTTTCATATTGTTGTTGCAAGGCACCATTCTTAAGTTTCTAGATGTATTGTTAGATGGAATCATTTGTCTGAGAAGTATTATTCCACAGTTAAACCAATTATTGAGTTTTCCAACTCTTACCAATGAGACATTGCACAAGATAATTCAATTGGATGATTCCGTGCTTATATTTGACTAAATGACAAGTATAGGGTTTCATGGGATTAATTGGTGGAGGTAACTGATGAAACTTGTCATTTAACCATGTCTTTGGTGTCACTGACTTCCTTGTTTCTAGCAGCAAGCAAGGGTTAGATGTTCATATTCCGTATTCATCATGCACTTGCTTCTTCTTTAGTGTTGAGGTCCTTCTTAATGTGTCTGATGTTTTGTTCCATTTCCACAAGCATCTTAGTATCCAGCGTCGGTTTCCTGACTAGCCTTATGGAACATGATTTTCTATTTTGTAGCAATATAATATAGAGGACCCTTGTCATGGATGCCATGTTCCAAATTCTAACTTCCTGGCTGATCGATACTTCCTGAGAAGCAGCAATGAAACAAAAAATGGGTTGCTTGTAACATTTATTTTCCCAAGCGATCACGACCAAAGATAAAAAGTAATGGTTAGAATACTACCATCAACTCTTTCGTATTTTCAACTGATTCTCAATTATTTACAGGCAAAAAAGGGCGAACCAGAGAACACACCAGATGAAATTCTATCCATGGTGAAGGCTTTAGCAAGCCCGCCTCATCGATTGCTTTTGTTCCTCCAGCAAAGCAGTGTCGAATGGTGTTCTTCACTTTGGTTGGATTCTCTTCGTGCAGTGGATCCAGCTTTTAGGCGCACAATTGTTGTTGTGTCTAAGTTTGACAATCGGCTTAAGGTAATTTAGATATTTTTTTTCAGCATTTTCAGTATTTTTTATAATAATATTTTAGCAAATTTTGAAAGCTATGTAATCAAGGAAAATATGCATTTTCAAGTGACCAATTACCTAAGGGTAATTCAAAGTTTTTAGTTGCTGAGGAGGAAAACTATGTCTTTTGACTTTTCAAATTGGTAATAAATAAGTCTATTTGAAAAAAAAAAAATTTGTTAGATTATTGATATCAGGGTTTACCTAACAGGTCTGATGTGATTAGGCTGTATGTTGCTTTTCAGAAGAATCTAGTTTGTATATATTTTTTGTACGATTCAAGCCCTCATTCTCATGGTTTTCAAACAATTCAATCTTGTAATTCATGTATGTGTAACAAGGAAAAGGCTGTAGAGTTTTTCTAAATTAGTGATTATCAAGTTTTTGGTTTTTGAGAGCGATTGCTCCTTGGTGTATGAGATGGATTGTCTCCCTCTTATCATTGAGAGTGACTCCAAGTTGCTAGTTGACCTACTCACCTACCACAACTCTCCCCCATGGAGGCTTCGTGTCCTCTTGTCCAACTGTAGGGCAAAGGTCTACTTTTTTGCAGATAACCAGTGATTGCTGATTATCTTGCTAAGCAAGCGGCATTCATGGCGCAAGCCACAGTTCGGCGGGCCCGTCCCCCTGATTTTGTCACTCCCTTCATTTTGCGGGATAACACCAATGTCCTTCTTGAAAGGCCTGGTTAATTTCTCGTACATGTCATCCTCTGTGATGTAACCTTTTTCGTGTGTTCATGAATAAAAACAAAACGGGTAGGGGCTCGTTATCCCCACTTATTTACCCCAAAAAAAAAAAAGGTTTTTGGTTATTGAATTTTTCTTTGTAACATGAAAATATTGCAAAGCTTTTCGAGTTAATATCAATCTTCAATACAACCTGAAGATTATTTGTTTAATGTTTTTTCTATCCAGTAAATATCCTTATTGTTTCATTCAAAACCATGTGTTTCATTCAAAACCATGTGTTTCTCCAAGCTATCTTCATTGTCATGGTAAAATTGAATTCCTTCTTCTAGAACTTGGCCATTATATGTAAGGGTCTAAGGTTAAGTCTAATAAAATCCAGTGGATTAGTAGAAAACATCATCCGCTGAAGTTGTCACCATGAATAAAATGATGTACGGCGACATATGAATTAGAATTGACCATTGGAGTTATGTCGTGTTCTTGTGGGTCCCACATTTTCTATCACCATCCATCCGTTAGTTGGATGGTGGAGACCCCAATTGACAATGCTTCTTGAAAGTCCTTTGATCGTAGTACACTTTGCCAAGACGTTACTGGTTTTTGGATTATTGAGAATTTTAATCTCAGGAATTTGGCGATCGATGGGAAGTGGACCGATATTTGAGTGCCAGTGGTTATCTGGGTGACAACACAAGACCATTTTTTGTAGCCCTTCCAAAAGACAGGGGGACAATCACAAATGAAGAATTTCGCAGGCAAATCTGCCAGGTTGACAATGAGGTACTACGTCACCTGAGAGAAAGCATCAATGGAGGATTTGATGAAGAAAAGTATGGATCATTTATTGGATTTGGTAGCCTTAAAACATATTTGGAGTCTGAACTGCAAAAGAGGTACAAAGAAGCAGCTCCTGCAACTCTCGCATTGCTAGAGCAGCGTTGCGGTGAAGTAGCTGATGAATTACACCAGGTTGATTCAAAATTGCAATCTACTTCAAATGTTTCCTCTCTCCGAAGAGCTGCCATGTTGCACGCAGCTTGTTTAAGCAGACATGTGGTACGTTTCTCAAGTGTATCCATTTGCCATTTTCTTTTTTGGGGTTCATATATGCAACTCTTTCTTATTTTTTGTGATATGTCATTTTTCTTGCGTAAAAATGCAATGTCTTTTAATTCCTGGGTTATTTAGAGCTCCATCCTTCATATCGCAGGAAGGTTTATGCCAAATTCCTCCTTCTCCTCCTCCT
>NW_006500356.1:2533039-2550394 GCF_000471905.2 Amborella trichopoda | reverse complement strand
TAAAGTAAGTACTATACGTTTTTACTTTACGTTACGGTTAGTTAGTAGCTCCTACTCCTCTACTATCGACGAGTAGTTAGTCGTACTACTACCTCCTTCCTCCTCCTCCTCCTCCTCCTCCTCCTCCTCCTCTCTCTCTCTCTCTCTCTCTCTCTCTCTCTCTCTCTCACACCATGTGATTTGCACTACGTTCCTCAAAACACATGTGCATGAAGCACTACATAAGTGCAGGCAACATGCCTATACTTTGCACATCAATACTGCACATTGAGTGATTTGTATTGTGCATGGTGTACAGTACACAAGACTGAGTACTAAGTGCACTTATGTAGTGCTTCGTGCACATGTGTTTTGGGGAATGTGCACCGTAGCGCACTGTTCGATTTGCACTATGTTCCCCAATACAAGATCAGATTACATCACAATTCTTCTTCTTTGGGGCCAACTCTTCATATTAGATCAAGCTTTAATCTACTCTTCATATTGCATTTATACATTTATCTTATTTTTCTTATTCATGGATCTTTTCGGGAGCTCTAATTGATCGCTTTGGGGTCAACTCTTCATATTACATCAAGATTTAATCTACTCTTCATATTGCATTTATACATTTATCTTATTTTTTCTTATTCGTGGATCTTTTAGGGAGCTCTAATTGATGGGGCCAACTCTTCATATTACATCAAGCTTTAATCTACTCTTCATATTGCATTTATACATTTATCTTATTTTTTCTTATTCGTGGATCTTTTAGGGAGCTCTAATTGATGGGGCCAACTATTCATATTACATCAAGCTTTAATCTACTCTTCATATTGCATTTATACATTTATCTTATTTTTTCTTATTCGTGGATCTTTTAGGGAGCTCTAATTGATGGGGCAGCTGACCCTCCACCAGAAGAATGGGGCAAGACAACAGATGAGGAACGATCAGAGAGTGGTATTGGAAGTTGGCCTAGTGTGACTGCAGACATAAAGCCTTCCAATTCAGTTCTTAAACTTTATGGTGGTGCAGCATTTGAGAGGGTAATGCATGAGTTTCGCTGTGCTACTTACTCTATTGAATGCCCCCCCGTGTCGAGAGAGAAGGTACATATTTCATTGTGCAATTTCTTTTCGTTTATTCTCATGCGTTGAATACTTATCTTTATTTATCTTACATTGCAGGCTATTGATCTTTCATATTAATTGCTTCCAGATATAGGATATTAATAGTCATTCTTTATGGGAGAAGGGTACTATTAATCGATGAGATTTACAAAAGGAATGTCCATTGAGGTTATCACCATCCAATGGAACGAGCATGCTGATGAGAGTGGGATCCATATTTGGGCATTTCCTGTTCTGATGGGTCCCACTAGCTCCATCACCATCAATTATTTCCTTGGATGTTGTTTACCCAATGGACTACGAGGGTTTACCACAGTCCATCGCAATGTGCTATGCTTTCCCAAATGCAGAAGTTCTTGTTTTTCTTCTTCTTCTTTTTTCGACCTTTTAATTAACAAAGAGAGAAAGATGTTTCCTTTCTTTTTTGTTTAAGAACAATTGTTTTGAAGTGTTAGTGATGCAATGATGTGTTTGTTAGGTTGCAAATATTTTGCTTGCTCATGCTGGTAGAGGGGGTGGTGGGGGTGTAACAGCTGCTGCGGCAGGGATCGCACGTGCAGCAGCAAGGTCATGGCTGGCTCCTCTACTTGACACTGCTTGTGATCGTCTTGCTTTTGTTCTGAGAAATCTTTTCGATCTTGCGGCAGAGAGAAATCGCATCCATGATTTGTCAGATGGTGCGATTCAAATACCCCTATTTTTTCTTTTGCCAAAGTGTACTAAGTTGTTTTATGGACTATGGAAACCTTTGGTCGATTGGGGTCACCCCCATCCGATGAAACAATGTAGATGATAGAGAGAATGGGAAAGGTCATGATAAGACTTGGGTCCCAGTGGTTGGTCCCTCTCTCCTATACCATCCATCATTTTATTAGGCAATGATGATCCAATTGTACAGTGATTTTTCCATGCTCCATTGGATTATGGTGTACGAATTTTGTCAGTCTTGTTATGAGCTATGATTCCATTGGCAATGAACCAAACCTAAATATCATGGTAGAAACATGGCTTTGTGCCACAAGATTATGGTACCCCAATTTATATCTATTCTCATTTTATTCTATTATTTATTATTGATTGGGGACCCACTATTCCTGCATTTTCTGCCTTCTGTGAATCTTTAAGTATGACTTTGATTGTTTTCGAATTCTTTTCAAATTCCAGAGGTTGACTCCCAGTACGTTTTGCCACATTTAGTTCATTAGTGGTTGACTACCAATACATTTTATCGCATTGAGTTCATTATGATGGCGCACAAAATTTTGTTCTAAAGTGTCCCATATACATCCATCTTATTATCTATTTTAATATAGTGAATGCTCTCTTTTTATAACAAATCTCAAGCAAATTTTTTGCAAGGTTGTTTTTCTTTTCACTATCCACTATCTACTTCAAATCCTCAGATGTAGGAACTTTTGGATCCAATACACGTTTCTTTATGCAGTCCCTTTTTTGTTTTATTCTATGATCCTTCAAAGAAGTCAAGTTTATCTACAATTATGATCCCTCCAACTCAAGATTGTTTAGCTAAGAGCAGAATGCATGCTTTTCTTGTGTGCAACAGAGGGGAGAAAGAATGGAAGCATGGAAGGCTATATAGGATTTCATGCTGCATTAAGGCATTCATATAACCACTTCATACAGGATTTAGCAAAGCAATGCAAGCAACTTGTTCGACACCACCTAGACTCGGTTACAAGCCCATACTCTCAAGTGTGCCTTGAAAACGACTTGATGTACAGATATAACCAGCCTTCTTCAACTTCTTTCTTTCTTGAACTATCAGAAGGGGTATCTACAGTAGAAGAAGACGCCATGGATGAGGATCAAGAGAATGTCCCTCCAAAGTCAATGGAACAAAGGACACCAGGCAAAGGAATAGAAGCAAGAGAAGCATTGAAAGAGAGCCAAATAACCATTCCTGAGACCCCATCTCCTGATCAACCAGTTGATGGGGCAAGAAAGAAGGAAAATGGGAGGATGGCAGTGGATATGGGGGCTAGAAAGAGACAGACTCGAAACCATAGAAACCAGAGTTTTGGTTTTCAGTACAGTGGGGATGTGAACTTGAGATCAGGATCAGCTTACTCTGAAGTGTGTTCTTCGGCTGCTCAGCATTTTGCTAGGATTCGGGAAGTCCTCATTGAGCGAAGTGTGCCTTCAGCTTTGAATTCCGGGTTTCTCACACCTTGGTAAGTTTCCTGTTTTTCTGTTGAATAATTGTGTAGGTTGATTTTATTGGTAGTTTTAACTGCTACACCCTCATTTTTTGCATTTTTCATAATTAGAATCTTAACATCCCCCCGTTTGCATGATAAAACACAAGACATGGTCTGGAAACTCACTGGCTCAACCTGGAATAGCCCAGCTTGACCTGATATGTGAGAGGGTGAACCAGAACATTCCCTCAACCCCTATAACCCACACATTTTCTCCTTAGGTTCTTTAATATTAGTTCCTTATAGTGCTTGTTGCCCATAATTATCAGTGTCTATATTTTGGCATGGTGAATCCAAATTTTTAATCATTAAAGTGTCCATTATTGCATGTTTACACTAACCGTATTTGTTTTAGTACGATATTACTTATGGCTTTAACAAAAAGAAAAAAAAAATCACTGCAGTTCGCCTTTAGTGTTTTCTTCTGTACAATACAATATATATACTATTTGGTAAATGAAGGACAATCCCCTGTTAACTGCTATTTTCATTATCTTTCCATGTGCACACCTTGATACACACCGAGAAAATATTAGGAAGGCCAAGCCGAGTCAAGTCTGGGTCGTTGAGTTGGATGGACCAAGCCAATTCAAGTCTGCGTCCTGAGTTTTAGAACCAAGATAAAGGCTTAAAAAAACCATTGTGACCCAAGTACCGTTCTACTTTAGTTGCTGTTACAACGGGTATAGCGGCTGTTATTTTCAAATATCACATCTTATTTGGCTATCTGTTGCAACATCTGATGGTCGTCTCACGTAATAATGCTCGCTCTTTATAAGGATATTTTAATGGCTTTTGAAACCTTGCAATGAAATACCCTCTCTAGCTCCATAACTTTAAGGTAGGAGAGCGATTTAGTGACCCTTACAGAATATCCACCTCTCTCTCTCTCAATATTTTCTCAGTGTTATGTTGCACAAATAAGAATGTCAGATGAGTCTCACTTGGATATGATTGTGATCTTCATGAACATGAATTTGTAGCGTTTGGATCTCTGTTTTTTGAGGATTACAGAGATTCTGATTGTGTTGTTTCATGGTGGGATAGTCGAGATAGGCTGGTCGTGGCACTTGGCTTGGATTTATTTGCAGTGACCGATGACAAATTCATGGACATGTTTGTGGCGCCCGGTGCCGTCGACATGCTTCATAACGAGAGACAGTCTCTTCATAGGCGACAGAAGATATTGCAATCTTGCTTGAATGAATTCAAGAACGTCGCCCGGTCACTCTAAAGGGTAAGAGAGGGAAAACTAAAACACTGCAAGTGATGTGTTTCATAGTGCATGTTGGTGTTGTATCACATCTTGTGATTTTATGTTGGCTCTTGTTTCGCCTTGAAACATTAGTAAGAAGTGTTGAGAACGTGGTGTTCCTATATTTTCTTCCGTGTATGATTTCCCAAGTGGATTAGTTTTGCAAATCATGGTTCTCTTGTTTTCTTGCGTCTTCGGTTTTTATTATCATTAGAATAGCAATGAAGGGGTGTATATTATGAGACTATTTACTTTTGATACATGGAAGTTACAATTGTTTTTAGTTATTGAATGTGTAATATTCAAGAAATTTTATTTTAGACTTTGTGATCAATCAGTGACACATCCTCAACCACCCGATTTCACATCCAGTGGCCAATAATAATTCTAACCTTCTTATATTACAATGATCTCGTTATATACATTTCCTTCAAATAAAAAGGATGCCAAGGATGCCTTTACTTGGGAACTTACAAGTTTTAATCTTGATTTCTTAACCATTTACTCTTACTAGCTTCTTTACCCTTTATTATTATAGTATGTTACTTCATGGGCGACAAAGACTCTTCATGATATTTGCGGGGAAAGGTTTCTATGCTTCCCCTACAGCATAGAGGTTCTATCCTCCTACCATCTAGCCATTCAATTTTGATCAAGAGAGCCAATCATCGTTTGATTTTAGATCCGACGTCTCAAAGTATTTTATTTTTAGTTTTTTTATACAAATTGTATGAATATGAAATTTGGTACGTGTCATCTTCTCATTGGGGCACACCTATAAAAAATAATTTTTCGATAAAATATAATGATCAAATACTCCTTAAAACTTTCAGGGGTGTTTTGGTTATTTTATTTTATTGAAAATATTTTTTTTTATATTTTTCGTTAGTGCGAGTTTAATAGAAGAATAAACATCCAAAATTTGGTGTCAAAATAGTTTATAGAAAAAAATTAAAAATAAAATAGTGTAAAAACGTGATATTGTGATTGAGGCAATCTTAACCCTCCATTCAAAATGGAGGGAAGGGGAAGATAGAACTTTTATGCTGTAGTGTAAGCATATAAAACTTGCCCATATTTGCAAACTCAATATAGAAAGAGGGACTTTCATAGTGCTTTCTTCTACCTTATGATCTTCTATTAAGGGCCTGTATTATTTGCAAACTCAGTTCAGAAAGAGGGACTTTCATAGTGCTTTCTTCTACCTTGGATTATTTGCCACATGCACAGAGAGAAAGGGGGGGCGCAGCATCAGAGAAAAAGGGATAGGGCCCGGAGGCCATGATGAGAGAGAGTAGGGCCTGGGAACGGGAAAAGAGAGCGCAGCAGGCAAAAATTTTTGGTGGTAAGAGTGGGAAAGGGAAGTTTTGGGGAAAGAACAGGGGAGAGAGAGAGAGTGCGTACTGAGATGGAGGCAAAAGTTTCTAAACAATAAAACAAGGTTTAAAAATTTGCCAATCTGAATTGAAAATCGCCATTCCAATTGAGATCAGAGGGTGACGGAGCTGATCCCATGACTAATCTAGCCTATAATCCTTTTTTTATGTTAAAATTTAAATCTTTAACCAAACATAGGAAATATGGATCTATAACATTTTTTTTTGCCTCTCCTTTTTTTTTTTTTTTCAAATGCTTTGTTGAATCGCCAATTTGGTCCATCTGAGTCCGTCCGGTGGAGGCCCAATCCACAGCCAATCTGTGTTTCGAAACCCTAGTATAAAATAAATTAGAAGGGGATTACCAAGCTACCAGACGCATTAGGCAATCTTATCCCCTCTCTCATCCAATGGTTGGGTGGGAGTTCGGATTACTGCACATGCTCATAAAGAGTATGGTAGCACGGCCTTTTTAACAAATCACATTTTCCATCGACTCAGACTCTTCTCCCTCTTTTTCTTGTCAGTGTGAGGCACTTTGTTTGGGGCAGTAACTTGAAACTCTCAACCACTATATCTTATTTATGTCATAAACTTGGGGTAATGCATCCCAAAATTTCTATAATTCGCATAGTTTAACAACAGTATCACAACTTGAGAACCTAAATCAGCAAGCTCATCATGTTTACTACCTCAAAGCAGATACTCATATTTCAGAGAATGAAGTAATTGTTTTGAATCCATGATTTTCAGGAAGAGGAGCATTTCCAGGACGCACAGAAATGATAACCTCCAGACCTGAAACATGATAGCAACAACAATTTATAAATATAAAATTCATACTGCAGTCAAAGAGACTAGCAAAAAAATAGGTCTCTAAGCTCCATACTTGAGTTTGAATTACACCTTATCCCTCTGGTGTGTGGGACATGATACATCATTGCAACATCTATCATCCATTCCTGATGATGGATAGTGGAGATTAACTGTGGCCCTCAATCATAGACATATTCATCTATCTGGTAATTGGCAAATCTCCCACTGTCCATCATTGGGAAAGGACGATGGAATCCGTATTTAGGGTTTAACCATTTAGGGCTTAATATTTCCACCAACTTTTTTTTAAAGAATGTTCACTTAATATTTCCACAAACTTTAATATATTAAAAGCAACATTATGGCAAATACAAATACATTAACAGAAATACGGATTGATCACATCCGCCAAAAACACCTCTACCTGCTGCTTTTGCTGCGACAGCTTCTTGATATACGTCAGTCAAAAACAAGATTTGGGATGGCTTGTCCACTCCAAGGGACTGATAGATCTCCGAATAACTTCTACTCTCTCTCTTGTTTCTGCAATTAAAATGACATTAAATCAACTGGTATCTTCATAATTATACTACTGAAACCACTGGCAAAGTGTGGTACAACTTTGAAAACAAAGGCATTCTCGTTAGGGAAAATATACCATACAATAATGGCATACAGTACATGTTATAGTCTACCATGCACCGTATGTCATCAGTGTGAGAAGCCACCCTCATTCCCCAATGATCATTAGGAATAACTGGAGTGGAGCCCAGCACAGGGACATTGACCACAATAAAGTAAATCTATACCCATTCATCATCAAGAATGGATGGCGGGTTTCCTTTGTAATACCATATATCATACACCATTGGTGTATGGTACATTTCCCTTCTCAAGGGAAGCATCCAAAGCAGTTCCCCGCAACTCAACCAAGCCATTGATTACCAAAGTTATGAAAACCCACCCAACCATTGTGTCAAAGAATCCACAAAGATATGTTCTCAAGTCTCCGAATTTTGTATTCCCAAATATAAGCCTTTGAGCCTCCCGACTACCGCTGGAGTATATATACACCTGAAAGAAGAAGCAAACGGAAGCATGTAAATTTTCAGTGCTCGGTAGATTTCTCAACTAGTTTCATAAGAAAATTTCTTTCTTAATCAATAGTAATTTGTCATTCAAGTAACAAAATCCAAGCATTTAAATTTCATTAAAAGTTTGGAAAGGAAATCAAAATTGCAAGAATTCTCATTTTTCTCCCAAGGATATAGACAATGCATAGTATATAGGCTCTACACTACAGCACACTTAAACAACATAAAAGACCGTAGTTTAGTTATTTATGTATTTTCTATCCATATTATAGAAGAATACTCTATACCATTTAATTAAAGTGCATATAAAATACAATATTTTGTACACAGTGCATATAAAATACAATATTTTGTATCCATATTATAGAAGAATACTTTATAGAACATTGCTATGTCCCTCATCATGAGAAATAATGCTTTCAAAGTGTCAAATAGTCCAAATATAAACACCCAGTTCAATCAGTTTGGTCAGTGAACAACCTTTTGCCATTCTCTTGGTCAGGATAAAATAATCCAAAAAAATTAATCAGTAACTATGAGAAGAAAAGAAGAAGCAATGCTTCCTTAAAAAAATAGTTTTATATTCATCAAGGGAAAATAATTACTAAAATTCAGGAATTCTTTTCAACTTTAATTTATTTTTTATGTTTGTTCTTATCAATAAACAGTACTACTATAAAAAGATTTGAGGAATAACCAAAAATCCTGTAAAAATTGGTGACCTTGATTCCCAGATCGTGCCACTTTGCAAGAGCTTTAGGAACATCATCAAATACTACTCCTTGCAATTCATTCTTCTCGTAACCAGTTCTCCATATGTGACCCTGAAAACAGAGTTATAAAATTATGGAAGAAATGATAGATACAAGAGATCCATTAACCAAGAATTGTGAAGTTCAAATGTTCTGTAGGAAATCATAAATAGTTAGATACAATAGAACTAAGTGTTCTTTTGATGGTCATAGAACTGAACTGTAAACCCAGACTAGTGAAGTTGAGATATTGCATAGGAAGAAACAATAGACAGATAAAATATAACCAACTGTTTTTCTGATGGTAATAGAACTAAGTGTCAACCAAGAGTTATGAAGTTTAAATACCTGCAATTGTTTCAAGGCTGTAATTTTTCTATCAGCTTTTATCATTGCTTCCACATTGGCTACCAAGGCAGCAATCACCTCGTCTTTTCCTGTGTCTTCAGGAGGAATAGGTCGAGCACCAACAACTCCTTCCTTTAAATCTTCAAGAACCTGGAGCATATTTATATGAGCCAACCATCTAATTGCATGGACAAGTATTGATATCATAAGTCAGGCACTAACACAAAAAAGGAAAAGGTAACAATCCAATATAGCCGGGATGGCCATAAGAGTGATAAACAAAAAGATATAATTATCATGTAACCCCAAAAACTCAGTAGGGTCTTAATATCTGCAAACAAACTCAAAAACCGCATTTTTATTTGTATTCTTTGGAAAGGTCACATCCAAAACATCATACTAGAAGCTAAGCACAAAACTTAGAAGTATTTTTTATAAGAGAGACTACTATGTTGCGATAAGTAAAAGCAATTGAAGATCTCTGCTCCTATTTCTGTTATAGGTTGCTCATGTTTTATTTTGCAATTCGAGTACTATGAATGCTTATACTATATAAAGTCCACAACTTTCTATCCAAACTTCCAGTTTTATAGTTATAGTAGTTACCTGAAAATAATTTTGACAAAAGGAATAAACCATATAATATTTATCCCAAAAAAAAAAAGCATCAGAGGCATAGATATGTCAGCTGTACTCTACAACCTGTCGAAGTACTAGAGTTTCTTTCAACATGTAAGCAGAACAGAAAATCACAAAAGCAATGCTTGAATATGCCTTGAAATTAATACAAATATATATATTAGCATTCATTAAATAAAACAACCCGAAATTAATTTTTCCATAAGGCATACTATTAGACGTATGTCTACATGTTCATTAGTGGCGGCCAAGCAGAAGGTTATTAAAACTTAGAAATCATCCACTTAAGATTGCGGATGGCCAAGACCACAGAGGCACAGCATTGCCACCTATGTTTTGGTGGTATAAAAAAAACAATGGATGGATAGATGAAATAGTCAGTGGTCGAATCTGCCCGCGAAATATATATATTCATCATTTCATATAAATGTTTTCATGAGAATATATCATACATACATACAAACTCCAACATGGGCAATCTGTATACATAAAGAGCACATGGTTATGACCACGATCAACAAAATAAATAAAGAGCATATAACTATGATTTACAGCAAATCAAATTTGCATTGTCTTGTGTCATAAGTAAATCACTTCATTCCATTTGAAACAAAAACAATGACATTAAAAAGAAAATTACATAAAATGCTTACTTGAGCACGCAATAATTTGATATCCTCTTGAGTTTCCTCAGAGTCATATGTCGAAATTAAGTCGTTCCTCACATTGTCACGGGCATAGGGGAATAAAACATCAGTGACAAATGATATCGGCGTTGTCGTACCTTCAATGTCAAGCAGGATACATTGCTGCCAAAATTTCAGTAAACTATTTCAAAGACCAAAGCGTATATTTTCATGCAAAACAAAAACCAAATCAGAAGAGTATGGAATGGCAAAAGTACCCTCCCAAAAAAATGCTTATTTCTATAAGGGAAAGTCTAATGCAATCCAATCAACTACAGGAAAACCATAATCCATTAGGCCAATACCATCCACTAAAATGATAGATAGTAATGGAGACAGAGAATGAAACCCATGATTGGGATCATGTCTAGTTTTGTTGGTAACTCTCCATCCATGTCCATCATTTTAATGGAAGGTGATGACCCAATGGAACATGTGTTTACCGTAGTTCATTCATTTATAGATGCTTCCCCTTTCGAGTCATCCTTGTAGGAGCAAAGGGCCTACCCTAGATGGGCCAGATGAGTCATCTAAATTTTGAATGGACGATTTCACCTTCCCATCTATATCTCTTTTCCAGCCACCGCCTAGTGTTATGCCATTCGCAAGAAGCCCATGGCTTGGACTGGACCAGTCCAGACCCAACTGATTCAACTTGATAGCAGCATCGAAAAGATAGTGATAACATTCTGCCTGCAATTAGACTTCAAGCTAAGTTGAGAAAACACAAGGACTTTGAGCCATTTTGATAGAACCAAACAAGGAATGGGAAACGCAGGAAACTCCCAAAGAAAAGCAAATCGTGTGCATGATCAATTATATAATAACCTCAAAAACTCAAGAGACTCTACTGATTATGACATCTGCAATACAATTGTATCGAGGACAGACTTGAATAAACCTATATAAGAACTGTAGGTCAGACACAACAGGTGGCTATGTTTGAATGAACTGTAATTCATATTCTCGAAACCTGACTACTGCACACGATACATCCCACTTCCATCTGTGCTCAATTGAAGAAATACAAACATGAGAATCCACCATCTCATTCACAACTCGGCAATAGAAGTACATTTTTATGAAGTTTAGAATCACTTGACTCAATTATGTATGACATACTTGTAATCACTTTTGAATATATGAAGTAAGTTAACATTCAAAAAGAAAAGAACAAAAACGAGCACAAACACAAATTATGCAACTTGAAACAATAACTCATTAAATGGGGACAAGGTCTCACATTCTTTTCAAGACAAACTCAACAATCTTGCAATAATAACTACGTGTTCTACAAAACCTTCACAAAATGGTCATAAGAGAAGACAAAATGCAACCCTCATAGGCTTCAGGGACTTGGAAATCAAGTAATTTATAGATTGGACCAATTCCAATAATAATCAACAATTACTTGCTTCAGACTTCATTGGTTCATTGATTGTATGGAACAAGGGGAAAGATGCTAATAGTTCTCATGTTGAATGCTATACTGTTAACTTAAGAGAAAATTTTGAAATTTTGAATCTAATTAACTTGCTGATTATACAGAACAGTGTAATCACATAGACTATGATGACAACAAAAATTTTCCAAAAACACATTCCTTAAGTCCAACATCAATTTCACACCAAGACCACAACTTAAAATTTATGAATCACTACCGTTTTTTCTAATAATTCCATTTGTTCCACTAACAACAATATAAAAAATTCATGTATTAAATAGCATTGAATTAAAATGTCATTATACATCAAATCTTCAATTTTATAAGCATGCAATTTACATAAAACACAACAATAAAGTTTCCAAACTTCATGATGAAAATGCATCTCAAGAATCTCCCCAAGATAGAGTGGACCTGAGTCTTAGCACTAATCCATGAGTCTCCCCATACATAGATTCCATGGTTGCGGACAAGCACGGCTGTTGATTTTGGGTATGCTGTGATCTGTAACACATAATAGGCAAAATAGTAGTTAATAAGTTAATGAAAACTTCATAATATGAACAATTTAAAGAAACAATAAGATCATATAGAGTATTTCTAGACCAAACAGCAATATTGCGTCAAAAGTGAAAGTCCAAACAATAAACCAATCCATGCAACTTAGTGGAAAAGATCGGCAATAACATATAATTAGAAATGTCAATATGATGTCTCATTGTAGCCACAGACTCCTGACGAAGCTATGACAGCCTTCCACTCCATATAAGTTGAAAATGGACAAAATGCAAATCTCATTCATACTTAAACACTGGAATCCATTAACTTTGGATCAAGTCAACAGAAGTCAAAAAATAACTTACAGCTTCACTAAGAGATTCAGTCAGCTCAGACTCTTGAGCTGTGTTCTCAATTATAGGGACAACAAGCTCATCATAATAACCATGCCCTTGAATTCCTTTAATCATTTCCATATGAGTTATCTAACGGAGAAAAGGAACAACAAATTCACATAAGTAAATAGAAGGGAACTCAAATATAACATAAATTTTCTCTTGATAAAAAACGACCAAGAAAATTCAGACAGGAGAAAAAGTGATGATTACCCTGAACTCTTTTGATTGCGGGTGGATCATAGTTACAAGACACGACTCCATCCCATGGCTATGAATAACAGCACCAGCATTACGCATTTTATATGCCTATACCAACCAATAACAAAGTAAGCCAATGCTATGTATCTTAGACAATGCAGCCAAATTAAATAAATCCTCCTTTTTGTCTTTGTTTTCCTTCTCTACATTTTTAAGCAGTTCCTTTTGATACAAGACAAAGCAATAAGAGGAATACCATCATTTTTCAAAGCAAGTGGTAACTACAACACCATCAGAAAAACAAATACAGAACACAAAAAGAAGCAGCTTATAAAACCTAACAGTAATAGCAAAAAACCAAAATGTCAAATAAAAATGAAGTAATGAAGAGAACGTCGAGTGAAATTAGCATACCTTCATAAAAAGAGGGCCACAGTCGCTACACTTAGGGGCCTTATGGGGAAAGGGCTTTGGAGAGGGAGCTGCTAATACATCCCCATCCACAGACAAGACATACATATCTTCAGGTACCATTCTCTCTTTCTGAACTCCTAATAACCCATAAAACCCAATAAATAAAACCTCTACTCAAGAAATCCATGATCAATGGTCCTAGAAACTGGATTGCCAGAATAATAATAATAATAATAATAATAATCATAATAATAATAATAATAATAATAATAATAATAATAATAATAATAATAATAATAATAATAATAATAATAAACTCATTTTGTAAAGGTTTCCAAGCTCCATCATCTTAGGAATTGGGGTTGATCAAATGGTGACTGTTTTTCTGAAAAACAAAAAACATCTAATGATAGAAGCAACAAACTTGACCTGAAGTTTGAAACAGAAAACCCAGGATTCCTATATAAAAGAAAATAACAACTTCCAAACTCAGTAATATTAATTTCTCAGTGAAACATCAGAATCCATCATATATACATGCATGCATTTTATTTCCATTAAACCAACTAAAAAGATCGAAAAAGATGCAGAAACAAAATCATGAAACTAAACCAAGAACCCATCAAAAGAAAACGATAAATGATGCTATAAAGAATACCTGAAGGGGACATGACTATCAATTGTTGGGGTTTCGGGACAGCAGAGTCATGGACCTTGATTGTGATGCTTCCACCCGTCCCCGAGACCCATCCAAGGGTGTAGAATTGCTTACAGAGATCAGAGACCAAAGCCTTAGTCTCATTCACCACTTTGCTCTCAAGGTATGCCTGTGAATGAAGAAGAGATACCCCATTTGCAACTGCAGAAGCCATTGTTGGAGCTTATTGGGACTGTGAATTCTTCTTCTTCTTCTTCTCTGTCCCTCTTTTTTGATAAACGATGGAGAGAAGGTTTTTTCTGAGGTAATTGAGATTCTTATTCTGCGTCACTGATAAACTCATCGTCAATTTTACTTTAATTAGTTCATTGATATGCTTTTTTTTTGGCAGGGCAAGGGAAGAAACGGGTCCTACTTCTCCTGAGAAAAAATATTCACACCCACTCTCTCTCCCTTTGCTTCAGAAAAAATATCACTCCCATTCTCTAGTGAGAAAACTCTCTCCAATGATAAGGTTTCTCACGTCTAATCATCTACAGTAAATCTCAGCCATACATCGCTGAATTAGACTTTTTGACACAAAGGCATGCGCCATGTTGGGATTCTATGCCTTTTTTCTACTTCCCTTTCATTTACAAGCTGGGTCGGTTTGGGGTTGGATCGGGTCTTTAGGGCACGGCCCTGTGAGCTAGAAAATTTTAGTTTCAGGTATGGCTTGGCCCCTTGTGCTCAAGACAACAAGGTTCGAGCCTAGCTGGAACCAAAAAATTCAGGTCACCCTTATATACATATAAAAATTATATTTAAAATTTGAGTAATGATCATATGAGACCGTCACACACCTATGTGTAAGACTTCAAATGATCACTATTAAATTTAGCACAGATCTCTAAAAAATTTATCACATGGATGTGAGACTTGATTTTTTCAAAGATCCGTAACAAATGTAATGGTGATCTTTTGGGATCCTACATACATGGGTGTAGAAGGGTCTCATAGGATCATTACTTTTAAAATTTAATGTAAACTTTATAAATTTTTGGGTAGGGCACACCTCGAAAGTATTTCTGACCTACCATGCTTGGCTCAACCCCCAAGATGACATGCGGCCCAAACCCTCAATTTGAAACCCATGGACCCGCCCATGTTGTGCTGGCATTTTGAAGGGAGGATTTTTTTAATAGGAAAAACATATGATAAGACTATTTACTTTTGTATAAGGTGGTCATGATTAATCTTTAACCATTCGATATGAAATTGGGTAGCTGCAATTATTCTATCGACTAAACTCAAAGTTCAAAATAATTTTTTTGAAAGTTTGTGGCATATTCAAGATATCTAATTACATATCGGATGGTCATAAATAATTATGATTTCCTCGTACCAAAGGTAAATAGTCTCATTGTATACAAATCTTTTTTAACACGATTCATACGATTACGATAATTTATGACAATGAAGTTCTCACCATTCCATGAATGAGGTGGACTATGATCGGTGAGTAGGCTTCACATATGAAAACACTAATCCATGTGACAACTGCCGATACTCTTTGACGTTGTTGATATAATGAGTATATGGATTGTATTATAGTTTAAGAAATTTATTAGACTGCAATTAACAATTGGGAAATTTAATATAGAAAAATGTTTTGACAAGTCTGCAGCCCTGTCATAATACGTCAAGTCCTATATCAAAAGTCACCAAAGATTGTGCTAGCATCGGAAAACCTTCAAAGATCATTTTAGCCTTAGTCATTATAGTTGTGAAAAAATTAGAATTTCAAACCCCTCAAAATAATGTATATTGTAAGACATTATCTGGATCGTCTATTTTACCTTGAAAATAAGTATTCATGGATACACAAGATCTGTTTAATCACTAGTGAACATTGATTTTAGAGCTATCATAGGGATTTCTTATGACCAAAGTATTTTCTTGAAAGGTAGAGGTTTTCTTATTTTCCATTACACTATGGCCTCATAGGACCTACATCCTTTAACATATTATCTAGATCGAATTTCAACTATCCATCTTTATTTTGATCATGTTTCAAATTGCGCATCAAATGACACATCAAATGGGTTTTGAGAATTATCAAATTACACCTAGACTAATATGTTAATTTGTTCAACTTTTACGTTATTTAGATGAATTTCCCTTATACTTTTGAAAACGTATGTAATAAGACCAGATCTCAAAGTTCCAACTAGGGTTATTTCTTTTCTTTTCCCATTTTTTGGATATGAAATTCATGATTTGATCTAAATTTTTTCAAAGGAAATTAGGTCAGAATATGAAATTATGATCCGATCATTCAAAAATAAAAACTACAGGTTTTTAAGACCTAATAAGAACTTCATGTTTTGATCCCATTTTTTGTTTTTACAAAAAAAAGAAGAAAGGAAACAGAGTAGGAAATCGGGTCAGGAATTTGAGATCCAATCTGGTTATTTACAAAAACAAGTATTCAAGACTGATCGGATATTCTTTTTTTTTTTTTTTTTTAACAAATTGTATAAGGCATTGGGCTGGAATTTGGAGGCTTGACTCGGTCATCAAAGAAACCTTACAAATTTTTAGTGCCGGATTGGAACGTCCATGTTCGGATCAAGATTTTACAAAAAAATTTAGTTTGGAACTTGGTGTTTTGACCAAAAAAAAAGAAAAAAACCCACGGGAGGAAAAAAAAGAAGTAGAAAGACTCAGTTCAGAACTCCAAGTTTTAACCCTGGATATTTTACAAAATTTAAAATTACAAAAAAGTGACATGGGTGCAAATTCAAAATACAAAAGGCATTTGCAAATAGAAAAAGAGATATTACTGGAAATTTGTCAAATATTAAATAGAGACTACATTAATATATAGATAGCCAGATATTTACAAAATCTATTTCATACTTTGAAAATTATCATATAACCAAAAGGGGTGTGGTTTGTATAAGGTGCCCACCTTAAATAATCAAAGTAATTCATACATCTAAAATGTGTCCAGCGATACAATTCCCGTGTTGAAAATCCTGTAGTGGCGTCAAAATCTATTTATGCTCCTAATTATCTATAATATGTAAAGCGAGAGAACCACCTTTTTATTATTTACCTGGTATCTTTTTCATTTTATTCTCATCCCTCTCTTCCTCCCACCTTTCTACACTCTCTCTCTTACTAACTCTTACTTTACTCTTATTTCCCTCGCTCCCAAGTTTATCTATTTTTTCTCTTTCCATCCACGTGCATACAAAAACATAAAAATAAGTAACTCTTTTTTTTGGGTGATGACACCTTATATTATATTATCTCACTCCCCAATAGAGTAAACTTAATTTACTTTTCTCTGCCTCTTTCCCATGATTATCCTCTCTCTCTATCCTATATATATATAAATAGAGAGTAAACTTAATTTACTTTTCTCTCCCTCTTTCCCATGATTATCTTCTCTCTCTATCCT
>NW_006500356.1:2520333-2532985 GCF_000471905.2 Amborella trichopoda | reverse complement strand
ATATAAATAAATAAAAATACTATGCAAGGTTTATAGGTGAAAATAGACAGTGATTTCGCCTATCCCCATCACTGTCCAAAATTCATCGTACGGTCACGATTGTCCGGTAGTGTTTTATTTTTCATTTGCTTTCTACAAATCATAATGGCCTAAACTTTGGAGCGTGTATTTATAAAAAATAGGTAAATCTTCGAAAAATATAAAAAAAATATTTTATGTGAAAAAAATTGACCAAAATACCCCCAAAACTTTTTGGGGGTATTTTGGTTAATTTTTATTTTTACGGATAATTATTTTTATATTTTTATTAGATGCGCCTCAGTAAGATGTACATACCCTTCAAATTTCAAGCTATTCCGATTTATAGAAAAATAAATGAAAAATAAAACACTACCGTACAATCGTGACCGCGTGATGAAATTTGGACGATAATGAAAATAGACGAAATCACTATTTATTTTTGAGAGACTTTTCCATATATAAATAAATAAAAATAACTTATTTTTTTTAGTATGATTACACTTTATCTTTTATATAACTATTTTTCTAGTGTGGTGACACCTCAACTTCTCTCTCTCCATTCAAAATTTATCTCACTTCCTCCAATGTTTCTCTTCCCTTTTCCACAATTCTCTTTCCCATATTTCTCTACCCTTGGCACGATTCTCCTTCCCCCTCTCACAACCTACCCACATCTATCTCACACACATGCAAGCCACAACTCTCTTTTTCTCTCTTTATTTTTATTTTTCGTAATTTACTCTTAATAAGGGTAATAGAGAGAATGGTATTTAAATGATGTCTCTCCATTGGTGATGCACTCTTCTCTCTCAAAACTTTTAACCTCTGCTTCACATTCGACAAACGGTGATTATGCTATTTCTTTCCAAAGCGATCATTCTTTTTTCTCTACATAAGTATGTTGATTTCCATTTTCTTTTGATATTGTATATTATTTGGATTTTTGTTTTGTCCTCTTCTTCTTCTTTGTTTTGACTTTTATTTTCTAAGAACCTATAGATGAAGCCCAGCTACACGCTATAGAAGAAGAAAAAAATGTATATATATAGCAACCTTAACTACTTTGAGAGATATTCCAAATGAAATTTCATTTGGCAGCTCATTGGAGATTAGTTACACAAGCTTCTCTTCCAAAAAAATCACCTCACATATCAAAACCATGATTTGTGTGTATCATATTAAGAAAACACGCTTACAAAAACCTAGATATGAGCTTAGAAAAACTTCTATCCTCTGTTATGTGATAAAATAACAAAGGGTTATCTCTAAAAGTAATTTTTTTGTTTGTGGCTTTACAAGTGTCCTATTTATCAATATTGATAATGTTCCCGTTGATTGTACATATGATATACGTACTTATATAATTATTATTTTTTCTGTTCCATTTCCTTTTAAGTTAGCACAAGACGGCCATGCACGAGAAATTTTGACTGAGACGATAGTCTCTTGAGGAGAGATTCTTCTTCGGTTATTATATATTTATGATTTTTTCACAAACAAACTCATGTAGTTCTTCTCTCCATTTAGATACCTCTTTCCATCCAAATTTGAACTGCTTGAACACACAAACTCCATCTCTAATCTTCATACTTCGGAATCTATCTCTATCCCCATCTAAACATCCAAACCTATCATCCTCATGTAACTCTCTCTCCTTCTCTACATATTATGGGGTGTCGTCCTTACGAGAAGAACGATATATGCGATGCTTTCACTGTAACCATTTTCTGCTCTTTTATGCTATTTCACATTGGATTGCACCCATCTCTTTAGGTTGTCTTATCTCAAGTTCAAGCTCTTATGCTATCTCTTACTTTCTTTCATCTTATTTCAAGCTCAAGTTCTTATGCTATCTCTTACTTTCTTTCATTTTATTTCAAGCTCAAGTTCTTATGCTATCTCTTCTCCTAAGGGATTCATAATGCATCAATAATTGATCGAAAAGGTTCTTTTTTTTTGTCTCTGGTTTGTTCTTCATTCAACTTCATGCAAGTCAATCCAAACTTGATGGAAGCGTTCAAGGGTCTTTGCATTGTTCGGTATTACTTTTTGCTTAGACGTATGTATGTGTAGTGTTTAATGTAAAAACTAAATAATTTTAATTGTTAATAAAAATCTTTGGTGTATGCAAGTATTGATATAATGTTTGATTTTAATTGCCGGTTGTACTTCTATGTGTGCAATGAAATTATGTTAAGCGCACCCTAATAAAATGTATCAGTTGTCATGCCTGAACCCATGCAAAATTTCATGAAGATGAGTGAAAGTTACGTTATCATCTTTGTATTAAGCGACTTTTCTTTTTTTTGTGATACTCATTGTTTAATTGCAACCATTTATTTTTTTGATATATGAATCATATAAGTATATTGTATTATTAAGAAAATAATGATCTCCTGGTAATAAATATATTTAATACTACAAGTGTAACTATTTAATTTTAGATAGTAACAAAAATAAATTAATTTTATTATAATTTCAATAATGATGATTAATTCACTATAAATTATATAATAATATAATTATTACACAACTGGCATTATATTATAACAATAATTTTGTACATGAGAACATTAATACCTCAATGAATTGAAGCCTACTTTCTTTTTTTTTATTACTAGGGGTTGAATATTCAACTCTAATAGATATTTCTTTTACTCTCTCACCCATCTCTTCATCTCTTCATCTCTCTTTATATAACTCTCTCTATAATCAAATATATGCAAGTTTAAGATTGAACATTTATTTTAGTAATTGATATTTAGTACAAGTGCAATGTATTTGTATATTACTAGTGAAATTTAAAGCTCCAAAAATAATGTAAATCAAACAGATTAATAAATATTTAAAAAATCTTCAAATGGACAGTGCAAAAAATATGTACGAGATGCACTATTTTCATGGATTAAACTCCTTTTATATCCATATGTTTTGAGGTTGAATTGACCAATTAGAGAGTTTCTGAATGTCTAAGCAATATTTTCCTAAGTACTTTTTTGAGGTATATTTTCCAAAAAACGAAATCCATTTATTTTGGTTATTCCCTTCCTCTATTTTGCAACCTAAAAAGGAAAGTGCCTACCTTTCTTTATGGGTGCATATTGAGATTTAAAAAAAAAAAAAAACCTATTTATTTTGGTTTTCCTCTTCCTATATATTTTGCAATGCAAAGAAAGGTAGCCTAAGGAAATGGCAGCCTTTTCTTTAAGGGTTATTGACCCATTTCAAATGGAGAGAGAGAGAGACGCGTTTCAAATGGAGAGAGAGAAACCATTTAGCTTGGTGCCATCAGCGAAGCATTTGTGGGTCATTTCGGTAATTTTCATCTCTCCCTAAATTCTTTTTTTCATTCCTTAAAAATCCAATCTCTCTTCAAACTGTGGTTCTTTACAAACCGAATCTTTCTCTCTCAAAAGTATCGCTCTATAATTTCAATCTCTTTTTTCCCTCCAAAAGCTCATTCTCACTCGAACAACTTATTTGTTTTTCTCTCTAAAAATCCAATTTTTCTCTTTAAAATCTCAATATTTACTGTCTTTAAAACCCACCCAATCAGGCTTTCTCTAAAACTCAATGAGGGTTTAAAATTTTAAGCAAATTTTAGATTTGGGGGTCATTTGGGTAACCCCATGTTTCTCTAAAAATTCAATGTCTCTCTAAATACTCGCTCTCATTCTTTACAAAACGAATCTTTCTTTCTCTCCAGTAACTATACCTCTCCAAAATCTCAATCTCTTTTTTCCTCTAGAAACTCATTCTCTCTCTCAAAATTCATTCTCCATTTCTTTCTCTATAAAACCCAATTCTCTCTCTAAAATCTCAATCATCTCTAAAACCCATTGTGAATATTTTTCTTAAAAAACCCAATCTGCCCGGATCCAGTGGGCTTCCAGGGCCAGTTGGGCGACCCGGACCTGGTGGGTTACCCCGGACCCCGGTTGGCTACCCGAACCCACTAGGCTACCCGGACACCCTGGGCTAACCGGACCCATTGGGCTGCCCGAGTAGGGCTACCCGGACCCGTAGGGCTACCCGGACCTACTGGGCTACCCGGACCTACTGGACTACCCAGATCCAGCGGGCTACCTGGACCCAAAGGGCTACCCGGCCCAGAGGGCTACCCGGATCCAGTGGGCTACCCGGATCCAGTGGGCTACCCGGACCCAGTAGGCTACCCGGACCCAGTAGGCTACCCGGACCTAGTGACCCAGCAGACCACCCAGACCCAGCCGACCACCCGGTCCCAGTGACCGGACCCAGCAGACCACTCGGACCCAGCAGACCACCCGGATCCAGTGGGCTACCCGGATCCAGTGTTAGAGAGAGAGAAAGAGCAAGCCACCCAGACCGGTGTTAGAGAGAAAGAAAGAACAGACCACCCAGACCTACTGGGCTTCCCGGACCCAGTGTTAGAGAGAGAGAAAGAGCAGACCACTCGGACCCACTGGGCAACCCGGACCCAATGTTAGAGAGAGAGAGCAGACCACACGGACCTAGTGGGCTACCCAGACCTAGTGTTAGAGAGAGAGAGAAAGAGCAGACCACCCGGATCCACTAGGCTACCCGGACCTAGTGTTAGAGAGAGGGAGAAAGAGCAGACCACCCGGACTTAGTGGGCTACCTAGACCTAGTGGGCTCAGAACTGTTGTTGGAGAGAGAGAGAGAGCAGACCTGTTTGTTAGAGAGAGAGAGAGAGCAGACCTATTTGTTAGAGAGAGAGAGCGCACAGAGCTTTGGGTTTAGGTTTTCGTTCTTGTGTGTTAAAAGGGCTGAAGAATGGCTACTGCAAGGAGATGAGGAGGGGAAGGTACTAAGTGGGGAGGAGGGGGGTTTTGGAGAGGAGGCTGTGATGGAGGTGATGAAGGGGCTTGAGGCCGAGATAACCAGAAGTGGCTCTTCTTCCTCTTCCTGTGATGCTTACACCAGTGGAAATCATGAGACGTTCTGCCCGTCCTTCTTTGACTCAAAGACCACAGTCATGGCCAGCATCGACATGGCCGGGCTGGCTTTTCAGATGCCGAGTTCCAGCGAAACCGAGGAGTCAGGCAGCCAGATCCCCGCAGCAATCGAGCCGAGCTGCTCCTCCTCAATTGAAGATGCAGAAGATTCATCGTGGTGGTTGGGGATGAAAAGCTTAGGGAATTTCTCTTTGATGACTGATTTGCCTCAAAAGAGAAATAAGGAACTTCCTTTCTGCATCCCTTTTTTCTCTTCCTTTTTTTTCTAAGCCCATTGTCCTTTCATTACCTGTACATGTTACGTGTACCTGTTTTTCACACTTTCGGTTGGAGATGGCCTTGTCCAGTTCCACTCTATATCTTTTGCCAATGTTTCTCTCTCTAAAGCTGCAAATGGGTTTTTTCCCTCTAAAGCTGAAATTGTGTTTCTTCCCTCTAAAGCTGAAATTGTGTTTCCCCTTTGAGGAGGTGTTTCTCTCTCTAACATGGTAAAAGGGCTTTAAATGTGGGTCTTTCTCCTGAGAAAGGTTTCTCTACTAGTAAAGAAAAACACAATGTCGCTGCAGATGGGAGAGAAAAAGCGGTGGAGGGTTTTAAGGGGGAGAGAGAAAAGGCCGAGGGTTTGTTTTTGGGGCGGGGGGTGGCGAGAGAAAGCGGAGGGTTTTTAGGGAATAAGACTGAAGGTGGTTCCAAAGGTCAAAAGTAATTCGATATTAAAATTCACGACAGGTTGTCCCAGTCGATGCTTGCAATTTTCGGATTTTTAAAATGGATTGTCCAAAAAATTTAGATACACTCTAACCGTTTACTTACTCTCTATCCAACATTTTTTTTTTTGCTTGTATTTAAATTTTAATGAGATAAAATTGCTTTTTTTTTTCTTTCATCCCCTTTTATCTTTTCTTCTCTCTCTACATGTCCTCTCTCTTTCTCTATCTCTGTCTCTCTACTCTCTCTCACTCTTTTTCTCTCCATTTTTTTTATACAATCCAGAATGAAATGAATTTCTTTTTGCGGTTTGACTAGCAAACAAAATTTCGGTGCGACAAAATTCACGAACCTGCGATGAGGTAGGCCAAAGCGTCCCTTTGCTATGTAAAATCCCTCTCACTCGTTGGTATACCTATCCACACCCATCCACAGGCGTGGGTGCACGGCACACGTGCAGGACACAACGCCTCGCACCCCGCGGTTTTTTGAGAGGGGCGATGCCAGGCCGGGTAAATGAGGTCCCAGCTGCGACTCGATCGAGGCCCAACCATGGTCTAACCACGGTGTGCTATCTGTTGCCTCTATCTTATCTCTACACGTGACTCATAACGCTCAAGTGGATTTCCTTCAAAGATCCTCTCCTTCTATAGTTTCCGGCAGCAGTGAGTCCAAGGAACATTCATCCTTGTCAAATTAGGCCAATACTCAAAATCCGAATTAGGCCAATACTCAAAATCCGATCATCTCATCTGGCAAGGATAGGATATTCTTAGTTACTACCAAAGCTTTTACTAAAAGACCACACTGAAATTTTAGGATGAAATAGCTCGATATTGGATCATGACAAAAAAAAAGAAAGAACTACGCCTAGAATTAACCTTTGCTCAATTAGTCATTCAGTGCATTGAACCAGAAGATATAAAATCATTGTTAAACAAACTTAAGAGAAAATTAACGAACTAACTATCGCACTTTGAATGTGAATAACGAAGAAAAGTAACATAACAAAGTAAAATTATACAAGCTACATAACCA
This sequence comes from Amborella trichopoda, assembly GCF_000471905.2. Next base: position 2,526,260 of record NW_006500356.1, on the reverse strand, counting down.
ACACGATGAAACTATGGGAAGATAATTTTTCAATGATAAGGAAAATGTTCTTCTGAATTATCATGGTTCTTTTGCTAGAACCACAAAGAAAATTGAGGTGCAGTGGAGTGAGTCATTTTATTGTTGCCTTTGCAGTAGCATGCAATCCTGGTAGTCAAATTAGCAAGAGGTGGACTTGAAACGCTTGGGCTTGAATATGCTTCCTTGCTTAAAGAATGGGATGGGACATTTTTATTGAGAGCCGAAAAGGCCAAGCCTACATATAATGACCTCAAGAAAACAGTCCAAGAACTCATTGCAGTTGTTGCTTCTTTGGTTACTTCCATGGCCATAGAAGCAATAACTTCTCAGATGAAAGATAGACATGAAGATAAAAAACTAGCAGCCAGAAAGGATCGAAGCTGAATTATAATAAGGAAGCCCAGTGCTATTTGGCACATAGTCAAAAGAGTTGGTGTTGTAGGAGCGTATTATCCATTTATACCTTAGATAAATTTTAATTTTAATTTAATTGGGACCCAAATAATTGAGATGATGACGATAAAATTTTATTTAGTGTAATTTTAAGACTTCAAATATTAGGAATGTAATATTTTTAACCCATAGACTATCCTCAATAATTTATGGGTGTGGATTGTATAGAGCCTAGGCTCTAAACAATCAAATTAGAGCCCACCTTCAAATAATGTCGAGAAATGTGGTTTCAATATTGAAAATCTTTGTGATAGCCTTAAAATATATTTTCATCTTTAATTATAAAATTTAAAGCTTAAAAAATAATGTATATCAAGCAGATCTATGAAAACTTGAAAATCATGAAAATTGACAGTCTAAACAATCAAATTTGAGCCTACCTCAAAAATTTCACTAGAAGAGGTTGTTTTAATGAACAAATATCTTCAAATTGATCATCTTGACATCAAGATGTATGGACATGAGAAAAAATTGGATTTTAAGTTTTGGAAATAGTGTATTTTGTAACGTATTTTTGGACTGTCAATTTTCAAGATTTTTAAGTTTTCATAGATATGTCAATCTACACTATTTTTGAAGCTTTAAACTTTATAAATAAATATAAAAAATATATTTTAAGTCTATCACAAATGTTTCCAATATTGAAACCACATTTCTCGACACTATTTGAAGGTAGGCTCTAATTTGATTGTTTAGAGCCTAGGCTCTATACAAACCGCACCTAATAGAAAAATGGAGAGCTAGGGCAGCAGTCCTATCAAAATCGTAATGCCTCACCTCAAAACTCACTAAAAATTGCAGTGTTCCAACATTGAAAACATTCAAATAGATCATCTCAGTTTTGACTATTATGGTTCTGAAAAAAAGAAAAGAAAAGTATTTGAAGTGCTAAAACTAGTGTACATTGTAACACATTATCTAGACTATCAAAAAATAAGTGTTTATGGATCCATCAGATTTGAACCGATTTTGGTGCCTCAAATTTTACAGTTGATATTGAAAAATGTTTTTAGAGCCATCATGAGGATTTACTATGGCCAAAGTGCTTTACAAACAAGGATTTAAGGTGTAGCTTTACTTGTATCAATCATGCCTAGGCCTTATGTAGCTGCAGTAAACGTCTTAGATTGAATTAGGGCCGATCCAAGAGACACAATTGCATATCGTATTTTAATTTTAATTTTTTTTCTATAAGTCTAAATCACTTGAAATTTTAAACTTATATTCTTAAACATAGGCAAATCTAATAAAAATATCAAAATAATAATTTACAAAAATTAAGATATTATGTTTAGGGGTATTTTGATCAATTTAGTTTTTATAAATAAATTTTTAATAGTTTTATTAAGTTCGCCTCGATGAAAAGATAGTAGACACCTCAAATTTCATATAATTTGAATTTATAGAAAATAAATTTAAAATTCAAATATGCTCTATACTCTCGAAAAGTAAGATTTAATAGTAAAATATGATATATAAGAGTATTTTCCCAATTTTAAAATAAAAACAAAAATTTTCCATGGGCCGATGGAATAAATCAGGCATCTTATGAATCAACACTTAGCTATCTTCCTCCATTAGCTTCTCTCTAGCAAATTATCCAAGAACTCTACTTAGCATGTGAATTATTGGCCTATGGCCTATAAGATGATACGTCTCTCTCACAGTTTGTTTCAATCAAGTCTTAGGAATATTGATGCACTCATATTCTCATCTCTTTTGAAAATTCAGAACCTTGACGGAGAAAGCAAAGATGAATGCAAAGAGAACTGTAAACCCAATAGTCATAGCTGCAACCGCCCCCAGGAAGTTGTGATCGAATCCGTAATAGTCATTCACGAATTCGGCAACCGTTTCGTTCTTAAATGAGGCACCTGCATCTTCAAAGGTGGTATGTACATCTCCAAATTGAGAAGCAACCAGGCCATACAGGGTCCATGCAACTGGGCATGCCCACGCATACCATCTCCACCATGCAGGCAAACTCTGTAACCAATAGGACAGATAGGATTAATCAGAGAGAGATAGGCAACTTTTTGTCAAAGTCAGGGTAAATATTGGAGGTTAAAATTTGGAATGACTGGTTTTTTGCAAGGTTCTTTAACTCACTTCGGGCCTCAGACGAGCCTTTGGCCCGACCTGATAGAAGATGAAAAAAGTATGTAAAATACGGACTACTGATAAATTAATCTGAAATATTTTAGAAAAATAAGAAAGTACAAAAATAACTTGACCAAGTCCGAGTCCGAGTTGCTGAACACTAGTTTTTAGTGATTAAGTTTTATAATTACAGTGGAGGGAGGGAGGGGGGTATCATCTTTTGGTCAAACTGGGAGTTTGGATTGGATGGTTTTTATTGATTTAAGTTTTATTATTGCATTTGCAAGGTACACTGGGAGAGGGAGAGAGGAGCTTGAAACAATTATTTCTGAATTTTTTCAATGTTTCAATCTATTAATTGGTTATTTCAATAATCCATTTTCTATAATTTTTTCTTCCTACACTTTTTCATGCCTTTCATAAGTTTTCCACTATTTTTATTTTTAACAATTTTTAAAATTTCTTTTGCAATTTTTAAGCCCTTCAGGGTCAGAAAAGTCCATTCCAACTCATGCCCATGTTACTCGGCTTGGGCAGGGACTCATCCTGAGCAGAGAAGAGTAATTTTACTTAGGTTCGTAGAGATACAAAGCAGCAAGAAGAGAGAAACATACCGCTCTAGGAATGAAGAATCCGGAGAAGAGGTTCCACGTTCCATTGAAGGCTCCGAACACAACGGACGCAATGTTATTATCGGGAGTCATGGCAATAGTCATCATGCCGAAGTATGTGAAGTACATAAAGAACATGTACGAGAAGAACTTGGCAGTTGTCCATTCAAATGCTATCATTGCATACACTATCACCCCATAGAGTAGTGCTTGAACCAATATATATGGAATCTCTATAATAATCTGCATTTAAATTAACATATTGTGGAAAAGTAAGTGTATTGCACCATAAGTTACTCGTAACAGTGTTTCAAAACTCAGCAGAGTCAACTTGGACTCGGCCTCAGCAAGGTGCTGATGTAAGTAAGTGTATTGCACCATAAGTTACTCATAACAGTATTTTAATACTCAGCAGAGTCAACTTGGACTCCCCCAAATACATCGGCCTTGGCAAGGTGCTGATGTGAGTTTGCATGCAGAAGATTGGGATTTTATAGAAATTACGTAGTTTCTATAAAAATTAATATTACCATATCATTAATAGCTTGTAAACATGTATTTATATATAATTTGTATTATTTAACATGAATTATGAATTTGTATTATTATAAGTTCTATTTTCCTAATTTTTCCCTTTTTTGAATTTTTCTGAATTCTTTCAAGCTATCAAATTCTTCCATATTCCATCTTTTATGAAGTTTTCTTTCATCTTTTATGTACTTTTAGCAAATTTTCAATTTGGTTGCAATTTTGCTCTTTTTTGGTCTTGTATACTACTCTGCGAGTCTACTTGGACTAGCCAGAGTACTCAGCTTGGGCAGGGGAGGAGTTCCGAGAGTGAGCGGAGTTTCTAAATCTTGACTTGCAATGTTGCATTATCTTGTAGGCTCTAGCTGCATATAGAGTGCTTCAGTGTCGTAAAATGAGTAAATTTTAGCGTATGTTCTTTATATAAGATAAAGCTGAGAAAATAAGCTTTGCTTGCCTACTGTGCCTTAGATGGAACTGAATTGAGCTTAATGAAGACTCAGATTTATCTTTTTGAATGGAAGTTCTCTGTATTTCCTAGAATTCTTATCCTTTAAGAAACTTACTTTTGCATTGTGACTAGATTTGCTAACCTGTGCAATGGCATATGGTAGAGCTGAATACATTCCGGCTGCCCTTTCTCGATAGAATACAAGTCTTTCCACTGAAACTACTGGCTGAACCGAATAGGCATTGTTACTTCCAATGAATAGAACAGAAGCATACATGGAACCCATTGCATTGAAGAGATCCTGTGGGTTAGCCCTGCAAAATACATTCTACGAACCATCAATTATGGTTGTAATGATTTGAAAGTCCAGTTAGTCTTCTCTCTCTCTCTCTCAACACGACAGTCCATCTTTTAGAGGAATTTTCACACCTTTTGAGCCAAGATCCCAAAGCATGGTCCCAATCAATAAGGTGATGAAGAAGGTGAAGATGAATTTCATGGCCGTATAAGAGGGGTTGCGCCAGTAGGACCAGTGCTGTTTCCATAAGCAAGCCAAGCACTGCGTGAGGAATGACTGAGAATACTGAGTAGGGAAATAGAGGTCTTCCGAGCCTGGGGGTGGTGAACTCAGTGCTTCAATCATTTCCTTGTTTTTCCTGTAACAATATTGAATTTCAAGTTGGAAAGTAGATTAAATGAACCAGATACAGAGCATTAAATACAATTAAACCCAGAAAAAGAAAACCCACTTATTGAAAAGAAGAAGAGAATAAGTACAATGGAATAAAATATAAATAAAATCACAATCATTGAGTTGATGGGGTAAGTTATTACCTATAAAAATCAGAGTTCTTGTATACTTCAGCAAAACTAACCCCTAAAATATCTTCTTGTGCCTCAGATGTGGCCTCAAGCATCCAAGTTGCAGGATTGTAGCCTTCTTTTATCTTGATGACTCAATTGATTCCCTTCACCAGATATGGCTGAAGTCAGGCAATTGTAATTGCAATTGTGTACGTATATGCATACATATGGAGGCTTGTATTGTGTGTGTATGTGGATGTTACATTAATCCATGAAAATTACTATTTTATTTGACCTCACCTCAAAGTATTCAATGAGATGGAAAGAATGGGATCTGAGGGGGCCGGCATAAATTGCTTCACCACCAGTCTTCATGAGGAAAAGCTGGAATCCAATCAATCAATGGCAGGATTATTTCATCATATGAAATGATAAATAAAATAAATAAATCCCTTCAAAATTTTTTATCAGTGTAGAACCCTCTTAAATTTAGTTGGTTCTGACCTCATCAAATGCATCAAATATATCAATGCTAGGCTGGTGGATAGTACACACTACAGTTCTTCCAGTATCAACAGTGTTCCTAACTGTTCTCATCACAATAGCAGCAGCCCTGGCATCAAGACCAGAGGTTGGCTCATCCATGAAAATAATGGAGGGATTGGCCACAAGCTCCACAGCAATGGTAAGCCTCTTTCTTTGCTCAGTCGAGAGACCGTTCACTCCACGCAACCCCACTAGAGCATTCCTTACCGACTTTAGTTCTATGAGCTTCATGACGTCCTCAACAAACGTCTACAAAAACCAGCTTATATCAGTTGGACAAAATATATATATCTATCTTTAATATACAAAATGCGAGTTCTCGAGCATTTTGTGTTGTATATGTCAGATTTTGAAGAGAGTGGTCTGGGTAAAGGAGAATTATAGAATGTATAATGTGGTGGTGGAGTGGTGGA
>NW_006500356.1:2472929-2514544 GCF_000471905.2 Amborella trichopoda | reverse complement strand
AGAGAGAGAGAGAGAAGTATAGTGCATCATCCTGCAAGGATTTCACAGAAACAAATGATTCACAAAAATAATAGAGAGAGAGAGGGCATTCATTTGGTGCAAATTTAAACAATAAGAATTGCTTCCAAATGATTCATGGGGTGAGAGAGCAAATTTAAATAATAAGAATTACTTCCAAATGATTCAGAGAAGAGAAGAGAAGAGAGAAGAGAGAGAGAGATCATACATGTATCAGATGAACAGAGAGAGAGAGACATCTTCTTACCTCCCAGGTTTGATTATACCACTGATATCAAGAAGTATAGAGAGTGGCCTCCTTCTATTTCGAAGAATGTGTAACCAGTTCAGAAATCCCTGAATGCATAAACAGAGTAAACAGATCAGTACCATTCAACCTGAACTCCTCGTATCACAGATAATTACCCTCATAAATCATCTCAAATGCTTGACCTCAATCAAGTTGAGATTAAAATTGAGGATTGTAGGAAGGCCTCTTCCTCCCACGAAAACTTTGGCATCAACATTCAAATGCTCGAACCGAACTTCAATAGTTGGAATATCAATTCCCACTCTGCAAATAAGAATTCTAAGAAGAAAACTCGACTTTGAGAAGAAATAGAGAGAGAACAAGAAAACCCAACGTGGATTTCTTCTCAAAGTTGAAGGTTGAGAGAGAGAGAGAGAGAGAGAGAGAGAGAATGTTGTTGGTTTTATTGGTTTATATAGTTCATCAGCTTTTGAATGTGTGTGTGTGTGAGAGAGAGTGAGAGGTAGATGGTCTTACTGGTCTATACGGTTCTTGAGCTTTAGAAGGAACTGCTCACTGTGGTCCTGTGGAATTTTAACCAGCCTCTCTATCAATCTCTTCTTTTCATGAAACCCGAGACTCTCAATCTCCACTTCTCTTCTCTCACCTTTTGAGCTGCTGAGAATCCCTTTCCGAATCCTATCATTTGTCGGCAATCTTTCGAGCGCAGCCCATCTCGCTAGCTCTACGTCGTCTTCTTCTCCATGAGAAGACCTCGAGAACATGCCATCGCCTGTGTTCCTCAGAATCGAGGAGCCATTTCTCCTCAAGCTGCCTACCCTGACCACATCATCGTTCCCCATTGAAACCACCAAACAAAACCACAGCAATCTCTCTCCTCCTCTCTCTCTCTCTCACTGAAAATCTCTACACCCCAAAAAGGAAAATAGAGCGAAGAATGAGATTTCTTGTGCTCACAGATGCTCCGTTCTCAACAAAAACGCACTAAAAAAACTTCACTCTCTTCAAGTTGGAGGCCCTCAAAACTGAACCCCAAGACCACTCAATCCTGTTTCTCTCTCTAAATGAAAAAAAAACAGTCTCTCTCTTTCTCTCCTCCTTTCTCTCACTGTCTCAAGTCCAAAAAGGAAAACAGAGCAAAGAATGAGATTTCTTGGGTTCACAGAAGCTGCAATCCTTTCAACAACGAACACTTAAAAACTTCAGTCTCTTCACCTTGTAGACCTTCAATGCCGAGTCCCCAAACCACCCAATTCCAGTTTCTCTCTGTAAATTAAGACGAAAACAGAGTGGCTCTATAAGGAAAATAAACTAGAGGAAGTTGAGAAGGTGTTCAATTGGGCCTCTGCTTTAATGTTTTTTTGTGCGGCATTTAAATTTGAAATTCTAGATGTCCTAGGGGCCGTTATGTCAACTGCAAACCGCTTAAGTATTACTTACCGAAAAAAAAAAGCGTCAGAATTATTACACACTAAAAAGGTCGTATATACTAAATATATTTTCCGTTGTGCCTTGGTCGGGGACCCACCATGCTAACCTAGGCATGGCCCGTGAGCTTTAACATAAGCCTGGAACTTGACTTCAAAATGGGTCAAGCCCGAAAGCCCAGGGGTAAGATAAGGGGCCATAGTTGTTGGATTGCGTCGCCTAGCATCAGCATCGTCTATGGGCAAATGACGGTGTAAATTGCACAAGAGAGGTTCTGGATTCAGCAAGGGGATCGCCCCAGATACCTGCTTATTCCGTTCCAGATGAGCAACACCCGACACAGATCAACCATTTTTAAAACATTATTCTTTAAGGTTTTTTTTTTCTTTTAAATTTTGACAATTTAACAAATGGGTGCAGTTGGCATACGGATGCATGCGTAGGTGTAGAGGGTAAGGTGCACCTTCAAATTTTGTCGTGGTATATAATTTTGATGTAAAATGTTATTAGGATTATCTCAAAATCTATTTTTATATCTAATTATAAAATTTTAAATTTCAAAAATGGTTAAAATCAAGTAGATCAATAAACATACGAAAATCTTGAAAATAGATGGTATATAAGATGTTGTAAAATGCACTATTTCTGAGACTTAAAATCTTTTTATTTTTCATAGTTATATATCTCGATGTCAAATGATCAATCAAAGGGTTTTTCGATATTAAAACTACCTTTTCCGATGGATTTTGAGGGGCATCCGTAGTTCAACATTATAAGGTAGCATCCTTATATAAACTTCTTCCTTAACAAATTAGGGATCAAAGTCAATCAAGACTCCCAATATTCATAATTTGAAAATACGCTTCCAATAAAGTTCATAATATGCTTCCAAAGTTCATAATATTGTCTGGAAAAAAAAAAAAAGGTTTCTACAAAACTTTGGGCCACCAACCTTCCAAGAAACTAGGGTTGGGAACAAGTCCAGCCTGGCCCTAGCCCGACCATATTTCCCTAAGGACGAGCCTGAGCCGAACCAAATCGAGCCTATCTTGGTCTAGCCAAGGCCCTTGGCCCTATTTTTTGGCGTTGGGCCCACCGTCCTACTGTGAACCCTATAAGAAACTAAGGTTTTATTGGTCTTTACTCTTCTATTAAGCCAAACATAGCAAAATGATCTTTACAAAGACTAAGGGAAGTTTTAAAATTTGAAGAATACAAGAATTTCCCCTATTTTTATCTCTCTAGAAGATTAGAATCATAAATTTTGCATATGGGGTGAACTCTAGGGAATATTTAGTTGTTGTATTTAAAGATAGAGAAAAAGGAGGAAACTAAGTATCTGCCAGCTCTTAGATAAGTGAAAATAGTTATAGAAGCCCAAACTTTTTTTTCTCTCTCTCCCTACTGCCTTTTCTTTCTCTAGCTTTCCAAAAATTTATGAATTGATTTCATATCGAAAGTAAAGAGAGAATCAAAAGATTTTAAATAAATTTGAGGACCAAAAGAAATAAAGCATAAGCAGAGTTGCTAACGCGCCCTGGCCGGTAGGCTGGCTTTCGGGCACCCATATAGGGGTCGGACCATGTCACATGTTAAGGCTTGCGGTCTGGGCCCAAGCATAGCCTAGAAGGTCAATAATATTTTTGGGTAAGGCTCAGACTAGCACTAGCCCTACCCTGTCCCAATCCAAAAATTGTTTAATTATATGTTTACATATTTAAAAATTTCAAATATTTATATAAGGCCCAATCTGGCTCGATGTTTTTCAGCTGGTTTGGGCATGGGCCTCGCTATCACTAATTCGGCCCGTGTCTTACCTAGTAATGCTTATGACTGGCTTGGCAATGCATGATCCTGGCCTATTAAACCTTTGCATGCAAATTAAACCTTTGATCCTGGCCTAAATATAAACCTTTGCATGCATATATTTAAGAAGCTGTGATAGCCTAGCCCAAGATCAACATGAAAAGTGTACGAAAAATTTGAGATGTATCATCTTGAACCTAGCTATTACCTTCAAGGAAAAAATAATTAAATTGGGCTTTTATGAGCATGAAGATAACATCATGGAATTGAACAAAGATACATATTTTTAAAAAGTTAGATCCATGTCTTAAAAACTAAATAATTCATTATCATCATTATCAGAGTTTTATCCCAACTATTTGGATTTGCTACACGAATATTTTGCTGTCATTCTGCTTTATCAAATGCCATACTGTCAATCAAACCATAATTGTTCATAGGGAACACCTTGGTATGAGCAGATTACATCGATTCATGATTCATAAAAAGTAGCAGTAAAATTTGATGCCGGCTACCCACATAACACAACCTTAACTAGGCTTGGAAATAGAAATGACTGACAAGGGACTAGCCAAGGCGGAGTTATAGTTTTCTTTACAAAAAAAAAAAAACTCGAAATTTAATTTCTCTAAACAAAAAGAAAAAGTCATTTCGTGTTTTTTATGCAAATACCCACATTCGATATCTAAAATATCAACTAAAGCAATTCTTTGGCTTGAGGGAGTAATTGTCCAATATGCTCCCTTTCAAAGATAGTATATGCGCTTCATATTATATGCTGCCACTATGTAAAACTCCATCGTGTTCCCTATTTAGGGATGAGAGGTCACAACCTAGCCACCAATATCACGAAGGCCAAAGTTTCATACTTGATTGTGGTTGGAAAGAAAATAGCATCCTAAGATTCAATGGTGACCTTCTGAATTTTGGACGTTTGTTGAGAGACTCAAATTATGTTTTTTTATTTTTTTTCACAAGAGTACGGAATTTTTATTGCATAAACCTGCTTACATCCAAATTACATATCAAAACCAGAAATAAAAGTAATCTCTGCGAGATAAACACCATTTTTTGCCAAAGTGTCAGCTCTATCATTAGCTTCCTGATAAACATGTTGAAACACAACTGCACGGTTTCGACATATATCCCAAACTTCATTCCAACAATCTCTCAAATTCCATAGTGGCCTTCCAATCAAGTTGCACCAATTAATTACATTTAACGAATCCCCTTCCACCACCCAACTTAAATAAGCACATTTGTCTCTCAAAATTTTCACACCTCATAATAGAGCTATGAGGTGAGCAGTCTTGGACCGAAAGAGCTATTTCCTTCGTTGAATGAAAGAGGAGAGGGGTCCACATAGCTCATTCCAAATCGAAGTCATTCGTTGTCAATTTTTTAAAGGCAAATGAATTAAACCGGAGATTGTGAACCTCTTCCAATCTCTCATTCAAGGGAGAGATCTCCCACTCATCTCGGCTCCGACTGCTCCCCTCTGTGGGGGGCACCGTCTCCTCGAGAACGAAGTGGTAGACCTCTTCAGGGTCCACACTTGAGGTTCTCGCGCAACGAGACCTAGGAGGAGATCCTGCAACTCCTGACACATTCTTCTGATAAGGATAGCATCAGTTTCTGAAGCGAGTGACGTGAAGTAAGCTTCCAGTCCTCCATGGGAGGAAGAATTCTCCAAAAGATTTTGGCCATCATACAAGTGGCCACCTAGCTGCTTGGCACCTTCGTTTCGTCAATAACGATTTCCCCCATCTCCTTGACGAAAAACCATTTCTCCCCTACTGAGCCTGCTCTCTTCGTCGTTCGAAGTACTACCTCTGCCTTCCCTTTCTATAATACACTCAGGCCCCTCCTTTTCAATAACTAAGAAAAAATCTAATTCCAATCAAATCAAAGGCTTACTGCGTCTCTGATTCTTTCGACCCCACGGGAGTTTGCTCGACCCATTCCCCAGTATCCCGCACTGCTCAAGTGTGAAACTCCGTATGAGGACCTCCTTCCCTTCTGCCCACTCTCTGTTCACCCGATTCTCAAATTGGTTAGGAAGGGTGGGTAGTAGGTACCACAGGCCATCTGGTTTCAGCTTTGTTAGCAGTAGCTTCCACACAAGGACCCAAAAATTGACAAATTGTCTTGCTATTTGGATTTGAAATTAGTCCTCTAACTCCTGTTAGTCCTGGATTTTCAAGAGAACTTCCATCAAAGTTCAATTTCACACTACCTTGTAGTGGTGGAGTCCATCAATTGTATGGTCTAGAATTTGAGACATTTTTGCAAAACCAAAAGATTTAGGTCCTATAGAATATCTACCTTTGAAAGATCATATCCTTCCTTTGTATTTGAATACCAAAACCACATGTTACGAATGATTTTATCCTTAATTCTCGCCATATCGTAACCAATCCAATCAAAGGTGCAACGATTTCTCTCCATCCAGATTTCCCAAAGCAATGAGCCCCAAAAAATATTCTAGATGGTTATTCATTTTTTCGGCAAATTGGGTAAACATAGATGTTGTACTATATCCTTAAGACAAGCTGGCAAATGCAACATAATACCCATAAGGCTCAAGCTCATTTTCACAACTGATTAGCAATTGGACAATACAAAAACGGGTGATCACATGTTTCTTCATCCCCTTTACACAAGATACAGGTGTTCACAATTAACTTACCTCTAAGCCTCAAATTAACGATTGTTAGTACTTTATTCTGAGATAAGATCCAAACAAACATATGACTTTATGAAGAATCTCCCATTTCCATATCTTGTTAAGTTCAGGTAAGGACCATCACACCCTATCATTAAAAATCAGATAATATGCTGATACTAAAAACATCCCATCATTAGAAAGTTCTCAAATAACTTCGTCTCTCTCCTCAACAAACACATAAACTTCCTCTAAACTTCGCATCAAATCTATGAATTGTGAGATTAACACATCTAGTATTTATGTTGTAAACGAATTGCATATTCCAACCTCCTCCATTATCATTGTGATTGAAAGCATCACTCACTTTCATAAGTATCACTCACTTTCATATGCTGGGACACACATGATTCAAAAAGGCCTCTATACATAACCTTCAAAGTCCATCCCCCAACCATCGAGAAGACTAAAACTCAACTGATACCCCATTTCCAATCACTCATCTAATATTTCTCAATATTATTTCCTTACGAGCATAAATTCCTTTCCAAGATTGAGTTTGGAACCTACCTCATCCTCCCCTTCCAATAAAGCCACTTTTATCCATCCCATATTTTGCCACAAGAATCGCCTTCCATAGCTAGTTGTTATCTTCCAAAGTTATCCACCACCATTTAGCTAATAAAGTTTGATTAACACATTTAAGTTTTATGATACCCAAACCCCCATCTGACTCTTGGGTGCAAACTTCATAAGCATACCATGATCCCCACTTAAATCTCTTGAGTGCAAACACTCTTGAGCAATAAGTATGCCATTCGTGATAATTCTATCTTTGATAAATACATATTGAAGACTAGAAATCACATCAAGGCGAACTATTTTATGCCTATTGGCGCGAACTTTTGCAATAATTTTGTATAAACTCGTGAGGAGACTGATAGGTTGTAAATCATTCAGATTTACTATTACATCATTCTTTAGAATTAAAGCATTAAAAGTCGAGTTTGTACTTTTATCTATAACCCCACACTCCCAAAATTCTCTCACCATAGTAAAGACATTTAGTTTTAGCATTTCTCATAAAGTTTGGATGAATGCCAAAGGGAATTCGTTCGGCCCAGGTGCTTTATCACCTGCCAGCGATAAAACAACTCACTTAATCCCCTCCATGGAAGCTAGGATTTCAAGCTTGTTTGTCTTACTTTCATTAAGTCTTTTAAAAGGCATTCTAAGGAACTTAACTTCAAAACGATGTTCACTGGTGAAAAGCCTTTTCAAAATGACTAACAAACTTACTTTTCCACCCCACCACATCATTTTCAGTAATATTTGGAAAAGTAATTACCAATATATCATTATGTCTCCTCCTTACATTTGCAATAGCATAAAAGTATCATGCATTCAGACCCTTGGTCTCTGCCGCCAATACACTTCCTCTTGTTTTAGGAGATCGTGTAGCTCGTTTTGAAACTGTGGTCTTCGGGCCAAAATGACTTCAATGACCTCCCCATTCACTTGAATATTATCATCCATTTGCTTGATCTCTTGGACAACAAGTTCTATCTTATTTTGAAGATTGAATCTTAAAGACTTCTTCCACTCAATTAATATATGCTTCACATCAGCAGTTTTTTATGAACTTTGAAACCACAACACGCATACTGTATTACACCATGTGTTTCTAATAATATTCCTCACCTCACTCTCCATTTGCCAAGCATTCTCCATTCTAAACAGTTTAGGTCCCACCACCTCATTAGAGGTACCAAGGCACATGAGAGTATGATCAAATGATAATTTTGGGAGTGACTTAACTCCAACTAAAGAAAATTTTCTTTCCCAATCAACAAATATCAAGAATCTATCAAGTTTGCTCGTGATAAGATTAATGGTACTGTTATTGGACCAGTTGTACGAACATCCATTAGTAGACAATTCAAGCTATTGAACATGATAAAATCATGGAACATGCACATTCCAAAATTAAAAGAAACATTAGAAGAAGTTTCATTAGGCCTTCGAATAAAAATAAGTCCCCACCCACACAAGCAGGTAAACCAACATCATTCAATGCATTCGATATTTCAATCAGACTTGAAGGCCACAATATTCAGTTCATATATATTCAATAACAACCAATGAAAATTAAGAAAAAGATCCTTAAAAAACAACACCCAAACAATGAGAAATCTGGATAACATTCACACAACTTAAAACAGACGGGTTCCAAAATGTCCATAAACCCCCATATGCTCCTACAGAATCCATCCCACAAAACTGAACCTCAAACAAACTCCGAACATGCATAATATACATAATCGTAGGACTAGACAATTTTGTTTCCTGCAACATCATAATATCTAGCTTGTGCTTTGCTATCAAAAAACGAATTTCTTGCTTTCTCCTAGCATCTCCTAGTCCACAGACATTTCAAGATACAATCTTTATTAACCAATGATGGGTCAGCAACCATCACTGGTGGCTTCCAAGCTGGCAGTTGGTTGTCCATCAGAATCACTATCATCATCACTAAGAATTACTAACTAACCTAAATCTCATTGACAGTGAGCTCTTTTGCAAAAGCTTTCAAACCTCCTCTCGCTGCCACCCTAGCCAAAGAGCGGGTAGGTTAATAGCTGCTTTAGCTTTTCTTTTCTTATCTTTGCATACCTCTGGTCCACCATCCGAATGATTTTCATTCTTCTCTTGTTGCTTGGTCGGGCTGGACTTCTCTTTTTTTACATTTTCTTTAATGGCTTCTAGAATCACCCCAATGAAAACATTAAAGTCAACTCTCATATCATCTAACATTTGCTTGACCCTACAGCCTCTTGTAGTAGTCTCCCATCTTTCACATATGCAGTCAGAATTGCTAATGGGTGCGGCACAAAAGCCAATACCCCATCTCTAGCATTTGCATCCACTTCATCCAAGTTCTCAACCACTACAGGTTGAGGCACATGCACCAAATCCAATTCTCCCAGAACAGGATTCACATTCTCCTCTTCGACGATATGAACTCCATCTACACTTGGCACTGTAGGGATAGCAAGAATAGGCTGGATGGGACCCGCATCATTAGGTATATGTTCTAGTTCCTCATCAATGACTCCCATAACCATCTGTTGGTTAAGTTATTGTTCATCTAGCAGCACCTCCACTTCCTCATCATTAAGCATTACCAAAACTCCCATAAGGGAAAAATCTCCCTCGCAAACGGTGTGCACCTTATTCTTCTTCTTTGCTATGAGTCTGTAAGGCAACAGTTTGGCTAGAAGCATCTTGAAGATGACTGAAAGGAACAGATATAGTAATGCAAATTTTCTTATACACAACAATGAGACTGTCTCTGCCAATAAATTCTCAATACTATCTTTCCTTTCCCTAGCTACATAAGGCGAGAGGCATGACTTCTCTAACACAAAACCTCCCCACTTTTCTAGGTAACCGGTACTTCCCAAGAGAAAAGCGTCAACTTTTGGTGGACACTAGAGATACCGGTCATAACTAGAATCCTCTAGGAAAGTTGCACAATTAATAGAAATATCACACTCACCTGATATGCCCTTGGCTTCTAAAATCATCACCTCCTTAAAAGCAATGGAATTATCGTTCACATCCTTATCATCCAAATTTGAAAAAACCAATCTATCCAAATCCCTATATCCTAGAGTATTGGAATGATTAACATTTTTCTTCTGTACCCAAATATGTTTATGTTTTTTTTTTATTCAATTGTTGATTACAAAAGGAGGCAAAATAGAAGATATTGGCCTGTTAAAATTTGAAATTTTGGTGCCACATGTACGCTTCTGATTGGCATGATTGGTCTTGTACGGCTTCACCATTGATGGACCTTTGTGATTGCAAAAGTTACCTACTGGTTCAAGCTCTCCATGGTACAAAGTCTTCTTGATTTTTTTATTTTTCAATTGAACCAAAGTCCACCCATCATTATGTAAATCCCTACCAGGATCTATAACTACGGATGGCTTATTCACGACATTTGTATCCTTGGTTGGTTCTACCGAAGGGCCCTCCACAGTCACCTCAATAACAAAATCATCCTGGTCCATCCTCAATCTTAACTTCTTATGAACCGGATAAATATGTTAAGAAGAAATTTTACTCTGACAAATCTCATCCCCACTCTCTTCAACAGATCCCAGTCCACCCTAGAAAAAATCCCACATAAGTTTGCAAGTTTCTGAATCACACCAAGATTCTGAGCATGAAAGGTATGCCCCACAAACGAGTCCAAGTCTCTTTCATCGGGACATGAGAAATATGCACTCTAGGACACCAGATATCTAGAATAACTGTTTTCTTACAAACTCTAAAAATCTGTGATGAATCACCCTTTTTATGTCATCTTCATAGCTTAGGCAAAAAGCTACATGAGGCGCTCCCAAAGCTTTCACCTGTGGAATATAAGACAAGCTCCAAGCCCTTCTTGCCCAATCTCCCAACCCAAAAACGTCATTTAAAGGAGGAGAAAAATGAACAAATGACAACTTGTGCAATATTTTTAGTAGAATCTGAAAGCGACTTCAAATCAAAAGATACAAAAAGGTTTATACCATTCCCGCCATCATCCTCCTTTCCATTACCATTATCCCCATAACTGCATTCTTCACTCACCATTTTTGCCCTCTCTCTATCCCAAGCCAACCTTAAAATCTCAAATTATATTTTTATTTATGTTGAATATACTCATATTGTGATTATACATATCATTAAAAATTCTCTTAAGTAGGTCTTTTATCTATAGGAGTAACTATTTAGTATGATCTTGCAGGAGTATGCTATACATGCTCATTTATGAAAGCATCTAATTCTCGTAACTTACATTGATGCTATCGTGCTTGCCTTTTTCTTTTTCTTCAAGAGAAATTTATCAAAATACACTTAATTTATTAACTATTTAATATTTTATACATCTTTACATATTTCATCTCATGATCATGTGTATTTTGATGAGATTTATGAACTTAAAGCCAAATAAATGAATAAAACATGATATAGTTCATCTCTTTGATACATTTTGATAAATTTATCTTCGTTTATATTAATAACACTTTGGAAATGTATACAATGAGACCATTTACTTTTGGTACAAGGATGTCACAACAACTATTGATCATTAGATTCGAAATCAGATGGTTGGGAATATGTCATTGACTAGGCACAATGTCCAAAACAAATTTTTTTGAATATTATGACACACTTCAATCCATTAAATAATATATCCAATGGTTAAGAATGATTGTGACCTCCTAATACAAAAATAAATAGTCTCATAGTATACTAACCCTAATACTTTTCCATTGGCCTACAAAAATGATGTACCAATAGTGTATCAATCTATTGGTACGATAGATAACAAAAGTCCAAGAGAGCGTATTGATGCTCATGCGTGAGCATATTGTACATCTAGAATAGGGGACTTCGTGGTTCCTTCCACCGCAAGTAAATATACTCGTGCATTTGATTTTATACCATAAGAGAAAGCAACTTCTAACAACTAGGGATGCAAAAAGGTCATTTTGGGAACATATTAACCCTAACTTGTGATCAGGCGGAGGTTTTATTTAGACATTTTTATAAGGAGGCAAATGAGATTGTTGACGGCTTAGCTAAAGGTGGGGCTTCTTTGGAGAGTTTAGAAGCGTCAGATTCCTTCATGTGATTGTAACGATTGTAGTTTCTCTTTATATTTAATAAAATTGTGTGATGTTTGTCAAAAAAAAAAAAAACAGAAAAAAGATCAACCCTAACCTACTCTCAACCCAACTGGATCCAATTCAGCCTAGGCTCGTGTTGCGTCCAAGGCAAGAATCTGGACCCAAGCTATTGGGTCAGGGCAAGACCAAAGTCTAGACAAAAGAAAAACAAAATTCAATATATATGTTTTATAATATATAACTAATGTTGTATAAATACATATATATTATGCACAAAGGTCAAGTACGGTCAAGTTTGTTCGACCTTGACTTAGGCTCGACCTAAACCCATAAGATCCAGGATGGGCCCAAGCTTAGAGTTGACCCAGGTTTGGTCCAATTCATATGGGTGATTCGTGATTAATGCCAAAAGATATTATTGCAAGAGTAGAATGTCCATATCTCCATTAGGTAAAACCCAATTTAGAATTAATTTTAGGACTCCAAATTTTGAGATGTGACCTCTTCGACCTATAGATTAACTTGAATAAAAATAATTTCTTAAATTTTCCCTCTATGCACTTGAAAAAAAAATAATGTCTCGAGATTCAATAGAGACCATCTGAATTTAGATGGTGAGATCTAATTGTTAGAAAATTCAAATTTTAAATCACCTATTAGCTTTTAAGTTATTCCCAAATTTCTATTTTGAAAAAAAAAAAATCCTTCCAAGTAGGTCTTTTGACAGAGGGACTATAAGTAAACTATGCTCCCAAGGGATCATAATACACCTTCTCATGATTAATATCAAACAAAAAATCCTCTTGCTTGTTTGGGTACAGCACAAAGAAAATTTCTACCTATTTCTTCTTGGGACTGGTTTGGGATCCATGTTCTTGCTATCCATGAGTCAGGGAATGGCAAAAGGAAAGGGGTGCATATAACCATGGCTACTCTTCTTTTATATGTTCTTTTTATCCTGTATAGCATACTCAAATTGGCAAATTGTACATTGGCTCCAATTTCGTAGAACACCTAGAGGACTTGTTTGATAAAATTTTTGGTAATCTCTATAATAGAGCTTTGTAAATCCAATTAAGAAAGAAGAAATATGAGTTCAAGCTCCTAAACACTTAGATTTGATCGTCCAGAATATGGATCGCAATCGTTCAGTCTTTGGGCAAGACCTTTTTTAGGCAGTTTTAGAGTGCGTCTTTTATTTTATTTTTCAATATGCGTCTATTACACTCACTGGAATGATTATATTACCTTGTCAAAATTTGGAATGAAACAAGAAAACCTCTAGTGTTCGGAAAATTTAACCGGCCTTAGAAACCGGCCAAGGGCCTATACCGACTAACCGGTAACCGGCCGGTTCAACCGGCCCAACCGGCAAGTCCTGACCGGTCAAAAAAATGTTAAAAAAATAAAAATTTTAAAAACTATAAAAAGTATATTTCAAGCAGGATTAAAAAAATACATACAAATGAAGTTGAAAATTAGTGAAAAAGATGAATTTTAAAAAATCAATTTATACCTAAGGGTATTTTTGAAATTTTTCGAAAAGACAGAAAAAGGTAAAAATAAGTATTAATGGCCAAAATAATTTCCAATATTTTCAGAAGTGCTGAAAAACATTGAAAAATTCATTACAAATAAATCTTTTATTTTTTGAGATTTTATATAATTATTTTTTAATTTTTTTAAAAAACTTTCTTGCCAAATCACCAAAACTGACCAAAATCAGAACCGACATGTGACCGGTTCAGATCTAACTAGGCGATTCCAATTTTGCAAACTCTACCTCCGACCTAACCTGCATCATCTACAATTATTTACATGCAACGGGTAATGAGTTGATGGCCACTTCTAAAGTTTTTGGTAGGAGTAAGTGATCCACTTATATACGTGCATGGAGGAATGGAAGAATCATGAACGAAGGGATGTTGGTATGAGAATCCCAATACTAATACCAACTATCTCGACCAGTACAATCATGAACGTGAAAAAAAACAAAAGAAAATTTAGAAGAGCAATCATGTATGTGCTGTCTTTTTTTGTACCATTTTCATGACGTGTACGAGTTTCCTTTCCGCATACTTGTGTACACTACGGGCTTGTTTGGATGTACTCCACTAATAATTCACTGTTACGATAAAAATGATGTTGATATTGAATTGTTTGTTGTTTGACAGTGTCACTCGTAAGATTATCTGATATAAATTCATAGGTAGTTTTATGTGTGTTTATCTATTTGAAAAGTTATTTTTACTTTATTCGTAGTAATTTGCTGAAAATCACACATTTTTAGCCATAAAATAACTAAAATAATTAAACTCGACAAAAAAGTTTAAAATTAAATAATATTATATATAATACCAGGATGTACCAAACAAAGGCAAAGTATTAATCTCATTAAGATAGTTTAATAAGATTAACGGCCATTTGTGTATGAACATAAACCATCCCCAATGTTTTTAGTAATTGGTTTCTATTCTACCACCAAGAAAACATGTTGGATTCTGGAAGTAAAAGTTCTTAATTTGCCCTATCCACTCTCTCTTATTGTTTCCTTTGGATTACTAAAAACATTGCTAGCTAACTATCCTTGGAAAAAAGGTTCACCCTTTTTTTGGGTAGAATGAATTATTCTTCAACAGGTCTTCTAGCTCGGGAGACGCCGGTGTTCTTCGTTTTATGAGGGGGGCCTTCATACCCTTCCGGTGTTTGATCCGCAAGTTCCAATACACACGTTCCAAAAATTGAAACTGAGACTGTGATCCACAGTGGTTGGCTTGCCTCAGACCAGAAAGCATTCATCCTCATGTAACTCTCTCTCCCTCTCTACATATTACGGGGTGTCGTCCTTACGGGAAGAACGATATATGCGATGCTTTCACTGTAACCATTTTCTGCTCTTTTATGCTATTTCACATTGGAGTGCACCCATCTTTCTAGATTGTCTTATCTCAGGTTCAAGCTCTTACGCTCTCTCTTATTTTCTTTCATCTTATTTCAAGCTCAAGTTCTAATGCTATCTCTTCTCCTAAGGGATTCATAGTGCATCAATAATTGATCTAAAAGGTGTTTTTTTGGTTCTTCATTCAACTTTATGCAAGTTAATCCAAACTTGATGGAAGCGTTCTAGGGTCTTTGCATCGTTCGGTATTACTTTTTGCTTAGACGTATGTGTAGTGTTTAATATAAGAACTAAATAATTTTGATTGCTAATAAAAATCTTTGGTGTATGTAAGTATTGATATAATGTTTGATTTTAATAGCCGGTTGTACTTCTATGTGTTCAATGAAATTATGTTAAGTGCACCCTAATAAAATGTATCAGTTGCCATGCCCGAACCCATGCAAAATTTCATGAAGATGAGTGAAAGTTACATTATCATCTTTGTATTAAGCGATTGTTCATTTTTTTGTCATACTCATTGTTTAATTGCTACCATTTATTTTTTTTGATATATGAATCATATAAATATATTCTATTATTAAGAAAATAATGATCTCTTGGTAATAAATATATTTAATACTACAATTGTAACTATTTAATTTTAGATAGTAACAAAAATAAATTAATTTTATTATAATTTCAATAATGGTGATTAATTCATATAAATTATATAATAATATAATTATTACACAACTGGCATTATATTATAACAATAATTTTGTACATGAGAACATTAATACCTCAATGAATTGAAGCCTACTTTTGCTTTTTTTACTATGGGTTGAATATTCAACTCTAATAGACATTTCTTTTACTCTCTCACCCATCTCTTCATCTCTCTTTATATAACTCTCTCTATAATCAAATATATGCAAGTTTAAGATTGAAAATTTATTTTAGTAATTGATATTTAGTACAAGTGAAATGCATTTGTACATTACTAGTGAAATTTAAAGCTTAAAAAATAATGCAAATCAAGCAGATCAATAAATATTTGAAAAATCTTCAAATGGACACAGCAAAAGATATGTACAACATGCACTATTTTCATGGATTAAACTCCTTTTATATCCATATATTTTGAGGTTGAGTTGATCAATTAGAGAGTTTCTGAGTGTCTAAGCAATATTTTCCAAGTATTTTTTTGAGGTATACCTTACCTATATAGTATAAGGTTACATCACTTATATAGTATAAGGTTGATACTTTTTATAAGCTTTTGCGTGAGGTTCGTATAAGGCCCTTTCTTTATGTCATAGAAGAATGGGGCACCTCCAAAGTTTGCTTGGATATGTAATTCTGATGTCGAAAACCTTACGATAGCTTGAACATTTTTTTCATCATTAATTATGAAATTCGAAATTCTAAAAATAATAGAGATTGAACAATACTTGTGAATATTTGCAATCTTGAAAATAGTTTGTCCAACTAATATATTATTCGATGTATTATTTATAAGACTCGAAATGCCTTTTTTCCCTTCGTATTCATTCATCTCTCGTGGGGAGACAGGGCCAAGGCAGGCAAAAGTTAATTTTAAAATGATCGCTTTAAACATATTTCAACATAAAGATTGTGAGATACACCTTACCTCAATAGAAGGAAAAAGTTTATATAAAGTTGCAACCTAAAACTGTAGAATTAACGTGCACCTAAAAAATCTATAAGAAACGACTATTTTGATATTACAAAAACCTCTAATTGATCATCTCAACATCGAAATGTATGGAAATGAAAAAGAAAAAGAATTCAAAATATAAAATATTATAAAACTTACAACATATTATATGGACCATCAATTTTCAAAAATTTCATATGTTTACAAATCTACTCAATTTAAATTATTTTTAGAGTTTAAAATTTTATAATAGGGATGAAAATATATTTTAAAGCCATCCTATCAATTTCAATTTTAGACGCCAAAATTATCTGTGAAGGTGTAACTTACGGGGCCATTTGGATACTTGGAAATATATTGTCTCTGAAATGTGTAAAGGTGTACCTTAAGGGGCCATTTAGATACTTGGGAATATATTATCTGTGAAATATATTACTGGCGTAATACATTACTTGCAAATGGATTGTCACTGTTTGGGTAGTATTTAGATGCGACCTAGGAAATACATTGTTACTGTTTGGCTATGTCGAGAAGAAATATGGGAAATGTTTTTTTTTTTTCTTTTTTCCCAAAACATAAGAAATATGGGAAATGTTTTTTTTTTTCTTTTTTGGCTTTATACTCAAAACATGGTTGAGCATACAATCCCTATTAATATGTAGCTTAAACTTTATAATTGCACCAGGCATAAGAATTAGCTACACATTTTGTATGCATTTGCGTCACTTTGGAATAACATACTTTTATTATGATAAGCCATCATATTTTTTATACTTTTTTTTCTTGTGCTAAAGCCTTTTGATCATCTCTCTACAGAAAACTTCCATGGGTAAATTCGAAAGAAAAAAAAATTTGAAGAAATTTGGCGGTAACCTAGAAGGCTTTATGAATGAGATATATTGGAGGAGAAATTATGTTGGGGTATTGGAAGAGATTGAAGAGGTAAATTAATTCAAAAAAAAAAAACAATTGAAGCACACTGATTTGGTGAGTGAACTCAAGTATTTTGAATTTATCAAGAAACAATAGCTGTAAAAAACAAAAAAAAAAGCCAAAAAAATAAATAGAATATCTTAGAGATAGCCTACATCCGTTTATTTTTTTTTGGAACAATAGCTACAACTGTAGTTGCAGAACCCAAAAAATAAATCTTGCTTATTTGGAAATAAACAATAGCTACAACTGTGCTCGTCGAAGATGGGGCTGGGGCCGGTAATAAACAATAGCTACAACTGTGCTCATAGAATATGGGGCTGGGGCAGGTAATAAATAATAGCTACAACTGTGTTGGTAGAAGATGGGCTGGGGCAGGTAAAAACAATAGCTACAACTGTGCTTGTAGAAGATGGGGCTGGGGCTGGTAATAAACAATAGCTATAACTGGGCTAGTAATAAACAATAGCTACAACTGTGCTTGTAGAAGATGGGGCTGGGCTGGGGCTGATGCTATCGGGTTTTAGCTGTTGAAGATGGGGTAACAATAGCTACAACTGTGCTTGTAGAAGATGGGGCTGGGCTGGGGCTGATGCTATCGGGTTTTAGCTGTTGAAGATGGGGTGCTACCGGGTTTTAACTATAGAAGATGGGGTTGGGGCTCGTGCTACCGGGTTTTAGCTGTAGTAAAAACAATAGCTACAACTGTGGTTGTAGAAGATGGGGCTCGGGCTGGGGGCTGGTAATAAACAATAGCTACAACTGTACTTGTTGGGGTTGGGGTTGGGGCTGGGGCTGGGGCTGGTGTTGATATTGGTGATATCGGGTTTTAGCTGTAGAAGAAGATGGGGCGGGTGTTGGTATTGGTGCTATCGGGTTTTAGCTGTAGAAGAAGATGGGGCTGGGGCTGGGGCTGGTGCTAGTGCTGTCAAGTGTTAGCTGTAGAAGATGGGGTGCTACCGGGTTTTAGCGGTAGAAGATGGGGATAGGGCTTGTAGAAGATGGGGCTTGGGCTGGTGCTACCGGGTTTTAGCGTATAGAAGATGGGGTGCTACCGGGTTTTAGCCATAGAAGATGGGGATGGGGCTGCACTTATAGAAGATGGAACGGGTTGGGGCTAGTGCTACCGGGTTTTAGTTATAGAAGATGGGTGCCACTAGGTTTTAGCTGTAGAAGATAGGATGGAGTTGCACATTTGTAGAAGATGGGGTTGGGTCTACTGAGTTTTAGTTGCAGAAGATGGGGATGGGGATGGGGCTACCGGGTTTTAGCTACAACTATGCTGGGCTGGGGCTACCAAGTTTTAGCTATAGAAGATGGGGATGGGGATGGGGATGGGGATTGGGGTTGGGTCTACTGAGTTTTAGTTGCAGAAGATGGGGATGGGGATGGGGCTACCGGGTTTTAGCTACAACTATGCTGGGCCGGGGCTACCAGGTTTTAGCTATGGAAGATGGGGATGGGGATGGGGATGGGGCTACCGGGTTTTAGCGGTAGAAGATGGGGATAGGGCTAGTGGGTTTTAGCGGTAGAGGATGGGGCTGGGCTGGTACTGGGGATGGGGCTATCGGGTTTTAGCTGTAGAAGATGGGGATGGGGAGCTTCTAATGGAAGGAGATGGGCTGGGGCTACCGGGTTTTAGCTTCTAATGTACGGAGATGGGGCTTCTAATGTACGGAGATGGGGCTGGTGCTGGGCTACCAGGTTGGGTTTTGGGTGGGGCTGCGGGTTTTAGTTTCTAATAGAATGAGATAGGGTTGCTGTGTGATTTTTGGGAAGATGCTGCTGAGGCGGGGTTGCTGCGTGATTTTTTGGAAGATGGGGCTGGGCTGTCGGGTTAAGGAGATAGGGTTGTTGTGTAATTTTTGGGAAGATGGGGTGGAACTAATGGATGAGGCGAAATGGAAAGAGATAGGGTTGCTGTGTGATTTTTGGGAAGATGGGATTGGGTTTAATGGATGGGGCGAAATGGAAGGAGATAGGGTTGCCATGTGATTTTTGGGAAGATGGGGTTGAGGCTAAAAGAGGTGGTTTTACCTAATAGAAGGAGATGGGGCTGGGGCTGCCGGGTTTTAGCTTCTAATAGACGGAGACGGGGTTGGGGTAGGGGTAATGGGAGCTGTCTAATAAAAGGAGAAAGGGTTGGTAATGGAAAGAGATGGAGCTCGGGCTTGCGGGTTTTAGCTTTTAATAGAAGAAGATGGGGTTGGAGTTACTGGGTTTTAGGGGGTTTGATAGTTGAAGTAGATAGAGATGTTATGTGATTTTTGAGGTAAAGGAGCTATCTTTTCCGACTAATAACTCCCTTAAATAACTCCCTTACCTCATAGTTTCTTACATTTTAATGGTAATAAAAAAAAAATTTCTTTTAACTATAACCAATAGATTCTTTACCTCATAGTGATAGCCTTATCTTCTCCAACCAATAGCCCTATCTTCTCCCACGAATGGCAGTCATAATGGTAGCCCTATCTTCTCCGACCAATAGCTCTCTTACTTCATAGTTTGGTACATTTCAATGGTAAAAAAATAGAAAATGATTACCTGAGATTTTCCAAAAAAAATCAAGTGAAAAATCTATTAACACTGTGATTACCTTATAGTGGTAGCCCCTATTTCTCCAACCAATAGCTCCTTAAGTTTGAGGTAAGGGAGTTATTAGTAGAAAAAGATAGGGCTACCTTATTTATTTATTTATTTTTACCATTGAAATGTACCAAATTGTTATTGGTTGTAGAAGATAGGGGTACCTTGTTAGCGGCGAGTTGAACAATTTTTTTTTTTTTTACCATTGAAATGTACCAAACAAGGAGGTGTGGCAGAAATCAGGCCTACCGCTTTTTAGCCGTTAGTTGAAGAATTTTTTTTGGTTTAATAGGGAGCGAATCACTATATTGTTGGGTAGCTACGATAGAGAGGCGTTCGAAAGATTTACTTGATTAGTCATCAAACCCGTAATAGATTTTTCACTTTTCTGATTTTTTAGGAAATCTTCGATAATCATTTTCTATTTTTTTTACTATTGACGTGTACCATACTGGAAAATGTCATATTTCCATGTAATCTATTTTCATGTAATAGATTTTCAGCTTTTCAAATGTCCTTAACGGTCGTTTGGATACCTGCAAATCTATTACGTGACAATAGATTGCAAAGAGGAAATATGGCATTTATAAAGAAATAGAAATAGATTACACCAGATTTACTCAAAAATCACAAAATCCATTACGCGTGGTGATAAGTGAAAAATCTATTATGGGAGTGAAGGTAATTTTGGAAAAAATTTCGTGTGCGTTTTTGCCTACCCTATCCCTCATTAAAAAAATCTTCGTGTAAACCCTATCTCTTCATAATAACCAGCATGGGTGATTCATCCTTTTAAACTCGTCATCTCATCTAAAGACATCAGCTGTTATAGAAAAACAAAAATTAGTAATCAATGATAAATTACACAATACAAAATTTCACACAACATAATCTTTTCCTCTCATCTAAAGACATCAGCTGTTATATAAAAACAAAAATCAGTAATCAATGATAAATTACACAATACAAAATTTCACGCAACATAATCCTCATAAAAGATTACTAAAATCTCAATTGAAATAACATACCTCTTTAGTCTCATCGAATACCTCAAAATTTTATACTGCAATTACCAAACTTTCTAGTTTATTAATCAAACGTCTTCCCATTTTTTAACTCGTACCATAAAGATTTTGAATTTAGTATCATAAATTTATTGTTTATTTGAAATTATATACAGAAACATTTGAAAGACTTCTATAAAAAATAAATAAAAATAAAACTTATCATAATAAAATCATGTTATTCCAATCATATTGTTCCAATGACTTATAATGTTGAAACCAATGTCATGTTAGAAAACATGTAATTTCATGTAAGTACCAAATGCATGAAAAATAAGTAGGAAATAATGTCATGATGACGGTAAAATAGTATAAGTTATTATTAGAAAATCTTTTTAGACTGGTGATGATGTTACTATTATAAATCTTTTTGGAATGGTGTCATGATGATTTTAATTCTGTATTTTAGTAGAATTTTGTGATAAAAAAGAAACAAATGATAATTCTGTATTTTAGTGGAATTTTGTAACAAAAAAGAAAGAAATGATAGTTTATGAAATTTTATGACAAAAATAAAAAAAATACATTTTTTATATTTTTTTCCGGATATAGCCAAACAATAACAATATATTTATCAGGTTGCATCTAAATACTACTCAAACAATAACAATCCATTTACATATAATAATGTAATATATGGATTACACCAATAAAGTATTTCCTACAAAATATATTTCCAGCTAAGTTGCAACCTCGGGC
The DNA here is from genome assembly GCF_000471905.2 of Amborella trichopoda. The sequence continues at coordinate 2,492,849 of NW_006500356.1, read as the reverse complement.
AAACGACATCATCAATAGAATGACGTTGACCCGCCCCGCGACAATGCCCTTTCCGGGCTCAATTCCGCCGCAATGTCCTTACCGGGCTCAATTTATATCGAGTGCGCCTGCGAGTACCGGACATTATCCACTCGACCAGTCCCTCTATGCAAAGCTCCACTAGAGAGGGTTTAGCTGGTTGAGAGTGAGGGAGAGCATTTGTCGTTTTTTAGAGAGAGAGAGAGAGAGTTTCTCTGATATACTCTTTAATGGCCAGGGGTACAGAGCGTCTGGCCAAACTTATCAAACAAAACGCTGATTTCTACGGCAAAATATTCAAAGATCATTTTGCGCCACCGTTGATGGGGCTCATTGAGCTCCCATACAGAGTCCTCATTTCTCCTTTCACTTTGGCTGCTGACATTGTCGGGTCTGCTCCTCGGGGCTTTGGAGTTCCTGAGTTCATTTCCCACCTCTCTTTCTCTGCAATTTTTGTATGTCTCTTTCTCTCTCTCTCTACAACCATTTCTGATCAAATTTTGTCTAGTTTGACCTGTTGAGATTTTTATGTGCGTAATTTTGCTTCTGTGATTTGAACTTTTATTTTTCTTGTTGGATTGATATGAGATTATTTTGCAGTGAGAGAGGTAAGAATGTGTTTTTCGTCTTGAATGTATGGGGGTTTGGGGTTTAATGGGTTTAGGGTTGTAGTTATTATTATTAGGAGTTTGAATTTCCATTGCCTTTATTCTTCGCTTTCACTCTGTCTCTAGTTTATGGGGTTTCTCTCTGGAAATATGCAATTGTTTTTGTATGATGCCTTCTTGTCTAAGCGTCTCTATGAGTCTTAGCGTGAGAAACAATTTCTTATTTGTTCGTGCTCATGCTCGTGTTTATTATTTGTTACTATCTTAGTCATCACCATTGTAGTTAATCTTCTTTTCAATTATCCTTTGAACTTGCAATTGACTTATTTTACTTCTGTAGAATCACATGCGTGGTAGTTTTTGGTTTTACATCTTGATATTCTGACTTTTTTTTTGTATTATTTATTGGTTTTGGGAGATTTGGGTTTTGGCTTCTCACTATAAAGATGTGCATGGTACCCAAAACAAGAAATTGTTTCTATATTTGAAAGTTGAAACTTCACTGTAATTAAGATTATGATTTATATTTGTTTTAATCCATAATGCAATACTAGTGGGTTCGAGTTCAATATTTTGCATATAATGAAACATTTTGTATCATATGCTTTTTGATGGAACCAATGGTTTTTCTGCATGTGTCTTCATATTAGAGGCAGTGTAGTCCCATTACATCATTTCAGTTAGTCCAATGGTTCTCAACAGGTTGATACCATCTTACTTGAGTCTCTCGTATTTCATTAGTTGACAAAAGTATATCCTTGAGTTCTAATTGGTATCAATATATAATGTGAATAATTTTAACATGTCTGACTATTAGCAAGTTATGAAGTAAGGATACCTGCCATTCAACTTTTTGGTCACTTTAGCAAATTATGTCTATTCAAGCTTTGTTGTATTTTTCCTTTACTGCCGATGAATTATTAGTAAAACGACCATAATGTCTCCCGATCCTTCTTCGGCATTACCAGACTCCTTAGAAACTCATTCCACCATATTAAGTTCACCTTCCTCTACCTCTGGGCTTGTAGTTGTTTTCCATATTTTAAGTTTTTTATGTTTATTTTTATCATGCATTATTTTCCTTTTGAAATGATTTAATGTTGAAGCAATCTTTTTGTTGGTCAGTAAGCATAGAAAGCTGGCTACATTAGATCATGCTTTTGGGCTAAAATTCTACTTCTTTTGATGCATCTCTTCCCTCTTTGGTTTCTTCCATGCATGACTTACGGGCAGTTTCATCTTTGAATTGGCTGCAGGCTGTTGCTACTCTAGGTACTTATGATATTGCCTTAGAACTTGGGAAGAAGGTCCTGTGTCAAAGGTACTTTTTGTTATTTCTTTACTTTTTTAAATGTTCCACCTTTGAATTTTTCTCATTCGATACCACATTTTTGTCATCGTCACCATGCTGTTGGATTTATGGCTTCAAAATATTCTGTCATGTTTAATCAGATGGATTCTTGTGGTAGTCTGTATTACCAACAATTTCATAGAGAAACATCAGCTGTTATTTTTTTGTTCATTAAATATGGTTAATTTTATGTTAATGAAATATGCATAAGTGGGAAGATGACATTCCATTTGACGACATATTTCTATAACATCTTGCCGCCTTCTGTTGAATGGCAAAGAGGAAGAAAACATTCTTTCAAGAGAAGTGTTTGTCCCTTATGCAATCCCCTATGGGAAAACAAAAGAAAAAGATAATATGGACTTGGTGGTTGCGACCTACCCTTCCTTTGAACTCAATGGCTGCAGTATATTGTCTGCATTTCTGTTTAAATATTTCCATTTTTCTATTGAAATGCCCTTTGACCATGCTTAGTTTGGGTTGTCATGTTGCATATGTGAGCTTTTTAGATGGTGTTTGACTTTCATATAAATATGCTGTTAATTGCATCCACAAGGTCAGTCTTGATGTGTTGAGAACTCTTTAGATTTTTAAGCCTTAATTTGCATTCCTGCGTGCATTCGGGAAATTTTGTGGGTTATAAGGTTTGCTCTATATGCAATGGGTATGGTTATTCCTAAAATTTCTAGGATCTTGATTCAATGTGAGGGTAACCCTGACTCAGATTTATCCAGTGGGCAATGGGTTGTAAGCTACTATTTGTTCACTTGTTTTAAAGGGCATTTCATTCAGCCTGAAACATTTATATATCACATTGGTGATCGTGTAGTGGATGATGGATTGACTCTTCTAACTTGATCTATACTCCTTTCTCACAGTCTAACATGGTTATTAATTTAATAAAGAAAAGCAGACTGATGGACTGACTTACCCCGTGTGTAAATTCTTTCTACACAATTTCATGTAGTGAAATTATTTTCACATTCAGTCTCAATTATTTAGAAGTTACTATTACAGTGATGAAGTAGATGCTCTATGCTAACGATATCTGCAGGGTTCTACAAGTGGACATTTGATTTCATACCGTATGGAATAAAAGTTTGGGTTGAGGTGCTGTTTTATATGAAATTCTTATGTTTCATGTTGTGGTTGTTAAATCTAGGAACTGTGGGACCTGTAGTGGGTGGCAGGCACTGCGCTGTACAATGTGCAAAGGGACTGGGAAGGTGCAATACCAAGTGAAGAATTACACCTTAAAAAGGTAGCATTCTTTTGATTAATGAGTGTGTATATTGCTATCCTGTGCATTGTGCGTGTGCATTTTTATGTTGAGGAAGAGAGATTTGTATTGCATGTGAATGGTTTTAATGGCTATTACCTGATTGTTTGAATACAAATTATGCTCTCTTGCATAATAAACATTTGAAATAGAGATAGCAGCTATTGAAGAAATGCTTCATCCAATTGAAGGGAGTGATGAGTCCAACATATATTCTTAACTTTGCATAAATATATCATCTGAGGTAGAAGCTTAATTGCTGGACATATTTGTGATTGGAGTAATGAAAGCAAGTACTGTACCAACTAATGTGTCATGTCGAACTTTTTGAATGGATGAGCCCTGTTTTTTGCAGATTGGGAATTCCCCATATTAAATTTGGACTGTCTACCCGAATGACATTAGTCTTGGGTATCCACTCAAATAAAGCCTCAAATAAAGAAATGGGAAATCGATAACCATTCTGAACGTTGTTAATGAGAAGTTGAAACCATTTCCTTACAAGGTCTGAGAAAATTTTTTGTTGTGTGTATGTGTGTGTGTGTGTATATCTGAACTTAACAACAAAACAAAAGTATTACTGAACTAGACCATTGACAGGGCCAAATCCCTCTTCTCCCTTTCTGCAAGGACACCTATGCTCCCTACTTTTTCTTCAGCCCATGGACCTCCCTCAATATGTAACTTCAAATTATTTTTCCTATATCGCCCTGCATCACGCTTTTCAAAAAAAAAAAAAAGAAAGTTAATTTCTAATCATCTGATCTTCTCTGTAACTCTCGCCCTCTCTACCTTCTAATCAATGGCCCACTTTCTCCCTCTCTATCTTCTGTGATACCTTTCTCTCTCTAACAATGCTGGGTAATAGCAAAGCAAAAGAGAACTTATGAGAGAGAAAGGGAGTTTTACGAAAGATTCCAATGTCCATGCATGAGTTTTGCTGGATTTAGGAGTTAAATGCTTATTTGGTCCTAGGTTTTGGGGTGTGCTTTTAGCTTTTATGATACACTTTATTAAATTTCAAATTTCAAATGGAAAGGCACACACATTGAAAGTTAACCCTGAACAGGGGAAAGAACTTTGTGAAGATTTAAGATGCTGAATAGCAATAATATAGCAAGCATCCATGAATTGAGAGACACTTCCCTGTGTTATTTCCAGCATGGGATTAACCACAAAATGATTAAGAAAAAGAATATGGAAAACAAGGAGTGTGGATAATCTGTCCAAAATATCAGAAACAATTGAATCTGCAGGATAAATCTAATACAAAACAAGAGGAAGAAATTGATGATAAAAAAGAGAAATAACCAAAGATTGGAAAAGAAAAATATTTTCATCATAGAATTCCAGCATTATCTTTCATAGTTGTAATTGTTGCTTGTATATTTTCCTTCAAGACCTAAAGTAATATTTTCCTCAAAAGACCTGAACTAAATAACAAAAAATAAATTTTTATTATTTTCAGTTGGTGAGGTCCATGTGCACTCCAAATTTCCAATGCATCCTTTTAACTTGATTTTATCACACACCATGCATATTTTTTCCATTCTTCTTATTTATATTCTAGTCCTTTGGATGATTTAAGCAAGCATATATATAATGATAGATGTGTATATTCAGAACTGATTGTTAAATCTTCCTGGATTGTCTGGTTCAACAAAGTTCAGGTGGAACTAGATCCAACGATGGACCTGGCATGCCTTTGAATATGAAAGGCACAAGAACCAAGTCCAGTTCCTTTGAGTTGCCTATCCAATAAGAGAATGGGTTGGTGCAACTGGCTTTTTTGAAACTGCCTGTTTGCATTCGCTTTCATAAAACTGGAGAGAATCATGCCTTATGGATTGGCACAAGATGAACGGCTTAGAACTAAAAACTGGCCCAATTACATAATAAAAACATATGTTGACCTTTGTCGCTCTTTTCATGTAGATGTAAGGACTTTCTCGAACGCTTATGAATTGCTCATTTTGGTGTTTTATAATTACATTTTATTCATTAGTTGTTTTTCACTTCGTTTGTAGACTTTTACTTTCTTATTTTGGAAATCATTGATGGGAACTGTTTTAAGTTTGGTTTGGATTAATAAGTCATATTCCATGGTGGAAATCCCTTGCAGTGGACAGAGACCAACACCTGAAAGTGTTGCAGAAGCCATTGCAGATAATAGGGCAGAGTTGGTTCACCTTCCATCTGCCATTGATCTTGATTTACCATTGCCCACCAAGGAATGCCCATCATGTGATGGCAGTGTAAGTTGTTTCTTCATCTTCCTTGAGTTGGATAGCTGAGCAGGTGCCCTTTCAAATCAGACATATTATAGATCTGTTTGACATTCTGTATGTTAACAACTACGTTTATAAAAAAAAAAAATTTATACATTTATTTTTATTTTAAATCTTATAAAAAAAAAACTACCTTTATAAATTCCATTTATAAAAAACTAAAATTATATATTTTTATAAAAATGCTAAAATTATATTTTCTATCGAAAAAATGGTCCGCTACTACATATCTACATCTCAAAACGATCAAATTCAGTAACTGGAAGAGAAAATCGAAACCCAATGCCTTGTTTGGTAGTCTTAATTTATTATATTGATTGAAATGTTTGTTGAATTTTCAGGGTGTGATGAGCTGCCCTGAATGCAAAAATAAATTGCAAGTTAGAATTTCTGCTGATGACGTAAGATTCTTTTCCCATTTTCTATTTTTCAATCTCTCATTGTCTTAGTGTTTCTGATGTGAAGCTTTATTGTATTTGCTAAGAGTTCTTGTAACAAGGTGGAGGAGTCGGTGGAGTATCGATTTGTGCCTTATTGATTTTTCTTTTTTTATGATGAATTCAAGAAAACTTCGAAATCTAGAAAAATTTCTCATTTTCTGTTTTTCAATCTCTCATTGTCTGAGTGTTTCTGATGTGAAACTTTATTGTATTTGCTAAGAGTTCTTGTAACAAGGTGCAGAGGAGTCGGTGGAGTATCTATTTGTGCATTATTGATTTTTCTTGTTAATGATGAATTCAAGAAAACTTAGAAAACTAGAAAAAAAAAATGAAATGCACCAATTTCTTAGTTGCAAGTACTTGTATGACCCCCAAGTTTGGGTTCACTTATCCCTAAATTAAGTGAGATTACGGTTGATTCCACCTTACCTTATATAGCCTGTTGATGTAACATGTTCCCAAGACAAAGTATGAACTATCGAATTGTTCCTTCCCTTATATAGCCTGTGGATGTAATATGCAGTGTTTTAAAAAGTGGATTGCTCAACGTCTTGGCGGCCGCCTAGGCGGGTCCAGAAGGCCTAGGCGCAACGCCCAGGCCTAGGCAGCTAAATTAGGCGGATATCCCTAGGCGCCCAGGAACCTGCCTAGGCGGCTACCTGAACCTGCCTAGGTGGCCGCCTGAACCTGCCTAGGCGGCCGCCTGAACCCACCTATGCGGCCGCCTAGGGCTTGCGCCCCACCCAGGGGGCAGAAATGCTTCTCGTTGGACATTTTTGGATCATTTTTTTAACACTAAAAGGGCAAAATTGTGGGAAACCTAAAACCCATTAGAGCCTATTTTAGAGAGAGAAACCTCCCCCAAAAAAATTTCTTTCTACTAGGCCGCCCAGGTTCTGGGCGCCCGCCTAGGCTTTGGGCGGCTTGGACCCCCCTAGCCGCCTAGCGCTTTTTGAAATATTGGTAATATGTTCTCAAGACATAGTATGAAACTATTGAATTGATTTCCATGATTAATGATGATTTTTATCGTTTTGTTGTAGTTGTTGTTTGTGAATTTTGGTAAGTGGATTCACTTTCAAAAAAAAAATCAGTAAGTGGATTGCATTATGTGTTCAGACCCTTTTCATGTCCACGTATATAGGAGCCACCCCACAACAGAGTGTGTACATGCACACAATCATTTCATCCATAGCAGTGCTCAGTCGGATATTATAAGGTGATCCTGTTTTTTAATTCTGTTGAATATTAAGTTGTGGTTCGGTCTTTCTTCCTCCAATTATCCACTGCTGGCCTGCCCCACACTCTGTGGAAGGCCTCTTCAAACATCACCATGACGTGCCCCTCCCCAAACCGAGCCTCATACTATGCTGCTTAACTATCGAGGTCATCATGTGTTCCATTTGACTCAAGAGAAACCGACACATCTTCAGAGCTCAGCGGCCCACATCCCTGACCTCATGTATAGTATTAGAAAACTGCTATAGTTTTCTGTTCTTCTTCACGTGAATTGTTCAGCCACTTCTCTATGTCTGATTTCCTCAACCAGTGGCACCACATCATCCGATCGTCCTTGCCTTCGACTCTGTGCTCCTACTTGTGGTTGCCACCCAAACCAGGCATTATCAAATTCAACTTCGATGGAAGCTCCATGGGGAATCCAAGGTCAGCCTGATAGGGGGACTGTTTAGAATTTTAGATCACACATAGGCGAGATCGTACTCACCTTCTCAGGCCCAGCATACCTGAATCAAAGGCCCAGCTTGTTCGCTTGTGATAATTCAACTGCAAATGGGGCTTCTCCATTCCCGAGGTGACTCACTGAATGCTTTATCATGGGCTTACAAAACCACCTCCTGCCTGTGGAGGTTGGACAACATCTTGGAAAAATTCTTCTACTTGTGCTTTGAACTTTCCAACATACATGCGCGAAGTGAATTCTTCTGCTGACTGCCTGGCTTCAGAAAGGATCACCTTCCCTCCCAGCGATCCAGCAACCTTCTCCCACTAGCCCTAAATAGCAAATTTTCTGGATATTGTATAGGAAAAGTCTCTAATGATGCCCATACATTTTGTTCTTTACCCTACACATCAATTCTACGAATTCACAATATAAATTCAAAGAGTCCTTTATCAAAAAAAAAAAAAGGTTATGTGATATAACTCATCTCAAGGAAGGAAAAAGGTGTTCTTCTCTGAATTATGATTAGGATTATAAAGATAATGATTTGTATATTTTGATTCATTATTGACAGTGTATGCTGTATTCTGTTTATTCAGGCATCTGTTAGTACCTATCTTTCTTTGTTTTATTCTATTCGACCCCTGTGCATAATATTTTGAAAACAATTTTTTTCTGGTAGATAATGGAACCTCCATGGAAAGCATACAATGTTTTCAGAAAGATGGAGTACCCCTATGAGGCAAGTTTCAACAGTACCTACTTTCTTGTCAATGCATCTATTAATTGAAGCTTCTTTCTAGGTTTGCTATTGATGTGTTTGATGTCTACTAGTCTTTTGCTTTTCTGGTACATGCTCGCTTTTCTTGATTGTTTTTCTGCTTTCTAGTTAAAGAATTCTCATCTTGCTAAATATATTTTCTTGCCCATAGGTATATCTTGGCATTTCTTTTCCACAATTGTTGATTGTGCCTTGAGGTTGACTAGATCAAATCTCTTAATGTATAACAGCCAATGCATTCACTTTCTTAAATTAATTCCTCAATATCAGGGACCATTGGCCTACAAAATGAAAAACTTAATAAAACAAAGAAATTAAGAAACAATAGAGCATAAGAGAAAACTCGGCTATAGCTCTTGATTGTCAGTTTCTATCATTGAGAACACGCAAGCTCCTTTGGTTTTTATTTCTACTGTATAGGCAGGACTTCTTGTGCAAGTAGATTTGCAGTTTGTATATCCTATTTACATAATTTTTATGTTTCATCTTGTTTCGTAATATTCTGGATTCATTTGCAAACAATGAGATGTGCTCTTGTTTAAGATTCATAGGGTTTTGATCACAGTATTGAGTGACTTTCATTCACATGACATTTATTATTGTTATCTAGAATCAGATGATATGTAGCATAGTTTCTTCTGACCAAAGTAACAAGGCTTGATCTCGGGAATCTCAATGTAAGCATATTTCTTGGGTTGCTTTCAATAGAGTAGATTTCACAGGAGATCCCCATAAAAATCTAAAGAAAATCACAGAAATATGAAATTACGGAAAATATTTTAAAAAAATCTATAGCCAAAAAGAAAATGATTTTATAATTTTTCTAAATAAAAATATGAATTTCTTTTCCATTTAATACTTATATATACATTTAAATGTATGTTTGTTTTAGAAATAATGGAAGAAAATAAGACGAGAAGTAGTGATGTATAGAACAAACATTTTTAACTCAGGATCTTTTTTGTTAGATGTTCTTTTTCAGAAAATAGTGATATTTGTCACTACATTTTCAATCCTGGCTATAGAAATGGTATTGGAGGAAAACATTCGCAAGGGAGTGATGTCATAAATGTATACCAATGCAAATGCCTGTTTATGGAGGATGCATCAATTGGTTCATTGTAGTGTTATCGGAACCAGACTGGACTGGCAGTTCCAACCGCTGAACGAACCCAAACCAGTTTGGTATGCAAGAAATCTGGATGTTGAAATGAATGTAATTTTTAAAATACTTTTGTATTGTATTTTAGGGTTTTGACTGGTTTTTATCAGTCCAATAGGTTTGATGACTGGTTGAAGTGCTAATCTAACTTGATTGAGCACTTTTCCTGTTCACTGACTTATTCCCTTGTGATAACACTGATCCATCCTTCTAGTATGACTGTGGTAGTGGAGAGATTGGGAGAAGGATTTGGCCTACAGTGAATATAGTGAAATTGTTCTACATGTCTTGGACGCAATTTATACTTCCATTCTGACGGAATCTTTGTTCTTACACTAGGAATTTTTCATGATGGATTTGTAAATACGAGCCTTTATCAATGATTGGCACTTGATCTTCCATTTGCAGTATGTTGTCATTTTTCCCGATTTTCGTTTTAATTGCTTGAATACATTTTAACTTTTTAGAGTTAAAACTGAGTGCAGGGATCTTGGGATTGGCTGTCCAAAAGAGCGAGATGATGACTCTGTAAGAATTCGGTATTTTAATATGATATATTGCAGTATGAGCCAAAACTTGATTCATTGCAATCAAGTTCATGGTCGGTTCAGTCCCATGGTGAGAAAAGCTGAGGGTTTGTCTTAGAAGGCCAAAACGTCCTGCTAGATGTTCTTTATAATCTTCAACATGCCAATCCTCATTATGTTATAGATATGAGGGTAGCTGAAATTCTCTTACGTTTAGAGGAACATATGAGGTATTTGTGAGTACCTTTTGTTTCAAAGATTTAACAAATAATGAGGCTGAATGTTGAAAGATTAATAAACCATGGGTTGTGGACAAAATTTGAATATTTAAGTGCGTTTTGTAAGTACGAATTGAAGTATATTGGACCCTGTTCAGTAGCCTTTTCAACTTATCTGCATTGTGGCAAGTGATTTTCCTTTTTTAATTGCTTGAATACATTTAACTTTTTAGAGTTAAAACCGAGTGCAGGGATCTTGGGATTGGCTGTCCAAAAGAGTGAGATGACATCTGTGTAAGAATTAGGTATTTTAATATGATATATTGCAGTATGAGCCAAAACTTGACTCATTGCAATCAAGTTCATGGCTGGTTCAGTCCCAGGGTGAGAAAAGCTTAGAAGGCCAAAACGTCCTGCTAGATGTTCTTTATAATCTTCAACATGCCAATCCTCATCAAGATATGAGGGTAGCTGAAGTTCTCCTACGTTTAGAGTAACATACGAGAGGTATTTGTGAGTACTCTTATGTTTCAAAAATTTAACAAATAATGAGGCTGAATGTTGAAAGGTTAATAAACCATGGGTTGTGGACAATATTTGAATATTTAAGTGCTTTTTGTGAGTACGTATTAAAGTATCTTGGATCTTGTTCAGTAGCCTTTTCAACTTATCTGCCCCGTGGCAAGTGATGTATCAATCTCGGCTTCTCGTTAGATTGTGGATAATGGATAGCGGGATATCAACCTGGTCACACTAACAGTGGAAGCTTTACCGCCTAAGTAAATTGGCCCAAGGACTTCTATTTTACCTACATGCATTGGTTATTTTCTCTTGTATCATTGCTGAATGCTACTTTCCCATAAGTTGTAGGTCTTAAATTGCAATGGTTGTTGCCAGTAGAAGTTCTACCCATGTCAATTGCTGGATAGAGAGCAAACTATTAACCTTCTTATTTGGAACTTTTGCAGCACATTGCTGATAGCATGCGGGACCCAAATATTGCTGCATTTTGGTTGATTTCAATGCCTGAAATCATGGGTGGGTTCACCTTCGATGATGATGCCAAGAAGAAAATATGGTGGGCATACAAGGTGTGGTATTTATTTGCTGATTTGTGTGTGTAGACTGACATGTCATATGAGAAAATGCATATTAAAACTTATAAAGAGGTCCTTACTGCCTACAGGTTGTGTCATAGCATTCTTTTTTTTGGTCTATGATTCTTGTTCAAAACTAGTTAATTTCAGGCAGGCTACGCAGTTCTTTTTCAATGTAAAGCTTTCTTTTCATATATTTGTAAGTGATAATTAATATGATTTAAGATCGTTTTTTTTCCATAAAAATTGACAGATAGTTGTTCTCGATTCTCAACATTACCTTGAATACCATTCCTCTCATTGGATGCTTTCTTGTAAGGTTCTTTAGGAATCCATGCGGTATGATCAGCTTAGAGATATTGTTGCAAAGCGAAAACCTGGTTGGGAGCACTTGCAACAAGTAAGTAGTGTAATATTTTTTTTCTTTTTGTTTTATTCTTTTTTTCTATTCATGTTTTCTGTTACCATATGTTTTTTCTCATGTTTTCATGTGACCTGTGGTAACTAAGCTGGATGTGTGTGTGTGTGTGTGTATGTGCACGTGTAGTTTGTACAACAGCTTGGAAAACATGGAAAATTGTCCCTATTTGATGTAAAGTGATTGGCATGGGTTCTATAGAAATCTTTTGCTATTTATGTTCTTGTTTGTTTGTTCTTATGGTGATGTGTTTCAACTTGTATAATACCCGTTTAATGAGTGAGCTATAAGATGCTTTCTTGATGTCATTAGTTTAAAGGACATTTCTCATCAAAGCATTAAACCTTTGAATAAAAATGGAAAGTTGGTTTCAAAGCAATATAATTATAATTTTTATTTGTTATAAATAGGCCCTTGTTTCTATAGATCCGGAGCGTGCAAGAGATGATCCAGTTATTGTGAAGAACATCCCGTATTACAAGGCCAAGAAGGCATTAGAGGCAGAGGTCACGAAGCTTGACGTCCCACCGCGCCCTGATAACTGGGGTGTAAGTGCACGCACCTGAGAGTGAAAGAGCGAGAGCGAGCCAAATTCAAAAGAATTGCATTCTTTTCCTTGAAGATTTTGTGGCACTTAAATGTGTCTGTGAACCTACTTTTGGACTCTGCTGTTTTGGACGCAAACCAAGCGAATACTGTTTTTCTTGTTTGCCAATATATTTCTGTCACACATTCTGCTAACTGTGGACGGAGGGAGGGTTGGGGGAGGAGGGTTGAGGGAGCCAAATCCAAATGAATTGCATTCTTTTCGTTTAAGATTTTGTGGCACTTAATGTTTTTGTGAACCTACTCTTTGACTCTGCATTTTTGGACCAAAACCAAGCTAATTCTTCTTTTCTTGTTTGCCAACATGTTTCTTACACATTCTGCTAACTATGGAGGGAGGGAGGGAGGGAGGACAGGAAGAAGAAACCGCTGGGGGGAAGGGGGGGGGGATGGAGTTGTTGGGCAGAGCGAGGGTGGGGATAAGAGTGAATTTGGGTTTGAATGGTAAAGAGCTTCTGATGTTTAGAAGCACTCCTCAAGTTCAAATTCCTACCACTGAACTACCCCAAAAAAAAAAAAAGTTCAAACATATTCAAACAAAAAATATTTCTTATGCCAAATATTTCATCTAAAATGTTTGTTAGACCTTGCTTTACCCTTGAACTCATGCAGTTGCACGTCTTATGATTTGACAGGATTTAAAGCTTCCATTGACTAAGACTTCATGGACAGATGAAGAGCTTAAAGATCCTCAAAAGCTTTTGGAAATGACCACACTACTCACCGCACAAAGAGAAATGGCTGATAAATTCTTAGATACACAGTGGGAAACAAAATGGCGGCAAGATAAGGTATGCAGATCTTTCTTTTTCTTATTCTTAGTTATTGGAAGGTCAGTGGGATGCCCGTTTTGTCTACAAATGATCAACACACCCCAAATCTCAAGATGCCAAACAACTGTTTTTTAATCATGTTCTTGGCATTGTTATACTTTCTTGTCTGATATGGTTGGTAATGTTAGAAGGGAAATACTTTTCGAAAACTATGCCAAATGAATAAATACAATTGACTGAAATTTGTTGGGGCCAATATAGTTATTTTAAAACGATAGTGGTATGTAACTTTGGTAGAACTCTGACAACTGTTTTTTAATCATGTTATTGCCATTGTTATACTTTCATGTCTTTTATGGTTGGTAATGTCAGAAGGAAAATGCAAGATGATACTTTTCGAAAACCATGCCAAATGAATATATATAATTAACTAAGACTTGTTGGGGCCAACATAGTTATTTTAAAATGATAGTGGTATATCGATAAATATAATTGACTAAAACTTGTTGGGGCCAACATAGTTATTTTAAAACGATAGTGGTATATCACTTTGGTAGAACTCTGGCAACTTTGACACAATACTTACTATTATCTTTCAAGGCACAAAATAGTTGTGGAAATATTTATTTTGAAAACAAGTTAGCATTATTTTGGTTGATTCTGCTTGATATTGGACTCTGATCCCCTTTCCTTGTTGCAAAATTTTGGGTTTTATTTTATTTTATTTAAACTGTTGACTGTTGGATTAACAGTTAACTGTTGGATTGAGGTTTTAGAATGCAAGGCACGTTTTAGAATCTAGAATGGGGGTTCAACTTTTCAAAAGACGGCTGAAAAATGTACTTCGAAAAACTGCATTTACCCAGAGTTTAGATGACCACACGGGTTTTGGTTGTTATGTATTGGTGTCTTCACCTAAAGCCATCTAGTCATGGGTTGAATGAAAATGTTATTTTCAGACTTCATCCAACTTCACAAATGTGGCATTTTATGGGTAAACTTGCACCTGCACAGAAAGGTAAAGTGGCTTCCAGAGGTGCCACTTAAACATAGGCTGGTCACCCAAAACAGTGCCAGACCATGGTTTATTGAGGCATCCAGACATACCCTTAAGCGTCTCAGCTTTCAGGATGTACACATGCCATGGATCGATGGCTCAGTGTACTATCAGATGTTTGCAAAAGTCTGACATTAGAAAGTATTTTTATCGATTTGCCTCATTCTGGTATTGGTTTCACTTCAAATGCTGTTGACCTGGAAAGGGCTTGTTATTACATATTGTTTGTTATTACATATTGTGATATTGTACTACTCTTACATTTTCTCATACTTTGGTGTGTTGTTTTTCAGCTGAATGAACTGTTGGAGGAGAAGGTGAGGCCCTACATTAAAAGTGTAGATACTGGTGTTCTTCCTCAGCCCATAATCATGAAACCCCAAGATCAGGAAGCGAAGGTCTCTGTCTCTGTCTCTGTCTCTCTGTGTGTGTGTGTCTCTCTCTCTCCTCCCCCCGAAAAAAGAGTGAAGAGCCTCCCTATTAGTTCATTTACATTTCCTGAGAAAATTAGAAGTTTATACATGTCTTGTAGAATTGAACTATAGGAATATACGTCTCTTAATCTATGATTCACTATTAATAATTCAAATGAAACAGGATCAGAAAAAAATTCTTGTCTTTTTGGTGATTTTATTAGGTTAAGAATTTCAGTTCAATTAGCTAGTGCCTGTAATTATATTTTGTGAGTAATTCACATAATCTAAATCAGTTTACAAAATTCTCTTTATTAGATAAATGTTAAACCTTCATTATGTACGGCCATGAGATTACTAAGTTTACAACTGATGCATTGTATTTGTGTTTGGGAGAATTTACAGGAAAGCAGGAGACGAAGGCGATGGCTCTTCTTCTGACTGGAAGTGCACATCAAATTCCATATTTAGCCTCTTCCATCTTCTTATTGCTGTTCAGATTATTGTCTTTGATCCAAAAGCCGTGACTTGGAGTTGCACATTACTGAACGTTAAAAGAATTTTGATTTACCCTCTTTGTAATACCTATGTGATAATTTAGATGTGAATGCCTATGTATTTGCTCTTCATTATTTATTTGTGTTACCAAAAATTTGGTGTAGTTCTTGGGGACGAATGGGGAATTTTGAAAAGGGAAAAGTTTATATAGAGCCGAGGCTCTAAACAATCAAATTTGAGCTTACCCCAAAAATTTTACTAGAAGAGTTTGTTTTGATGCGCAAATATCTTCAAATTGACCATCTCATTATCATGATGCATGGACATGAGAAAAAAAATGGATTTCAAGTTTTGGAAATAATGTATTTTATAACTCAGTTTGGACAGGCAATTTTTAAGATTTTCAAGTTTTCATAGGTCTGTCAATCTATACCATTTTTTATGCTTTAAACTTTATATATAAATATAAAAACATATCTTAAGGCTATCACAAAGACTTGCAATATTAAAACCATATTTCTAGATACTATTTGAAGGTAGGCTTTAATTTGATTGTTTAGAGCTTAGGCTCTATACAAACCGCACCTTTTAGAAAATAGATGACATTTTGTGGGTGTTTTTCGAATCTTTGGAGGTCCTCTTTTAAAGAAGGATGAGGTTTCTATGGGCTTAGGATTTATGAAAACAAAATACAGCCTCACTTCAAATCCTTGTTCGAAAGTAATTTCAACTATGGAAATCTCTATTATGGCTTTCAAAACAATTTTCAAAATAGAAAAATGGTACAGATCTTGTTGAATTGTGAACACTTATTTTTTAAAGCAAAATGGAAGGTCTTAGATAGAGAGTTTGAATTTTATTTTTTTTCACAACTGTAATGTTCAAGTCAGGATGATAAATGAAAAGGTATTCTAGTGCTTGACTTGCAATTTTGATGAATCATTTTGGATGTACTTATTTTGATAGGTTTGCAACCCTATCAAACCATTTTCCTTAATAAAACAAAATAAAGAAAACAATAATTTGAGCATTCTTAATGGCCGTTATAGTTGCCCTGCCAACCTTCCCATTTCTACAAAAGGGTGTGGTTTGTATAAACTAAATAATCTATGTAAGGTTCACATTCAAATGGTGTCAATAAATGTTTTAATATTAAATTTTTTTTGTGATGGGTTGATAATTCATTTTCATCTTTAATTATAACATTTAAAGCTTACGAAAATAGCATAGATCGAGCATATTGATGAACATCTGAAAATCCTGAATATTAACCGTCTGACAATGCACTACAAGATGTACTATTTCCAAATCTTGAAATCCATTTTTTCTCATGTCCATGCATCTTAAGGTCGAGATGATCAATTTGAGGATTTTTGGGTATCCGAACAATCACTTTTAATGAATTTTTGAAATGTGTTGTAATTTGATTGTTTAGGGCCTTGGCTTTATATAAACTTTTTCCTCACCAAAATGTATAATATCCAACCTCATGTAAACCTTTGCACATTATAAATACGGGTGTGGTTTATGTAAGGTCGAGGCTCGGAGCCATCAAAGTAGGGGGTACTTCTAAATAGTAGCAAAAGATGATTTTTAAGTAGTAATTTTTTTTTTGTGATGGTCTGAAAAGTTATTTTCATCTCTAGTTATAAAATTTAAAGCTTCAAAAATATAGTAGATGGAGTAGATCTATAAATACTTGAAAATATCGAGAATTGACACATCTATACATCTAAATATCAAAGTTATCCATTTGAGAGTTATTCTAATAAATTTTTAAGGTACGTCTTAATATGATGGTTAAGGGCCTTACATGAACTTTTTCCTATAAATGTAGTGGACCTACTGGTGCATAAATGTAGTGGACCTACTCGTGCATAAATGAGTAAATAACATAGCAAAAAGAAAAAGGGCAGAAAGTATAGTGGACCTCCTGGTGCAATACAAGAGTAATAAAATAGCAAAAAGAAGAAAAAGAAGAAATGAAGAAGTAGTTTAAGAGCCATAAAATGGCAAAAAGTTGGAAACCGGTAAAAGGAAAAGCATTAAAGAACTAGTTGAGTTTCTGCTAAAATTTGTGGAATAAAATGCAAAAGATCAGTGGAGAATACTATGCTTGTGTATAGGCAAAAGACAAGGTTTCCATGAGTTGGCCGACTCATCTATTGAAATGTGTCCTCTTTCCCAAGTCTAGTTTAGAGATTAAAATTTTGGATTTAAAATTTTAGAAGTTAAAATCTCAACCATGATAAATGTGGACTTAAAAGTAAATAAATTTTAAAAAATAAAAATACAATATTTTTTACATAGTTTTGATACCGTTGAATTTAAATTTTTGTGGGGCTACAGTTTTCTCACATCCATCTCCAAGCTAGATATTGCAAGCGTCAGGGGATGCTATTGTAGAAATGTGTCCCCTTATACGCAAACTACTTTTCTGTTGCAAAGTGTGTGGAGGTGATTACAAAAGAGAATGTCTACTATGCTCATTGGGCACGAAACTATGCTCCCATGGGAGTGTAGTGTACATATACTCCCTCGGTCAGAAGATGTACTGGGGAGGATTCTTTTCAATATGAAATTTGGAAACCACTTAAGCATTATCGGATGATTATTTTCAAATGAAGAAATTTGAATTCTGAGTTTACGATCTCTGTCAATCTTAAGATATTATTTTTTCAAGTGCATAGAGGGTGTAATGAGGAACTTTTAATTGAGATTAATCAATGGGTTGAAGAGTTCACATGACCAAAATTCGGGTACTGCAGCACAAGGTATGGAATTTTGGTTAAAAAATAAATACGCACCTCAAGATCTCATTAAATGTGCTATAAGATACACTATTATTGGTCTTCATATCTACCTTTTTCATAACCATAATTATTAAGGTCGAGATAATAATATGAGGATTTTAAGTTCTTTAAATCATAGATCTTTGTCTGTCTAACAAATATTTCTCTCCTTAATAGATATCCCTCTTTGTTTTGTAGATGAGCTGTACCGAGATACTTGGCACAACTAACCTAGGCAAAAGGCCCATGTTAAGTAACTCGGCCCAGTCCGGAGTCTCAAAACACTAAGGCCTTATTTGGTAATTGAGAAAGCAGTTTTCATGGAGAATCTCTGAGAAGATGGAAGCCTAAGAAAAAGGTAGGAGTAGAAAACTGTGGCTGGAATTTGAGAAATTTTGTTTGGTAAACCCATCGGTGAAAACTGGAGAAAGCTCGAGGTAGAATTTGGGCAGATTGAGAGGGGAGAGAGATTGCGAGGTTAGAGAAATAAAAAGGGGCATGAGGGAGTCTTCACTTTTCCTCCTTCCCTAAGAAATCCACATTGTTATTTCCCTAAAATTAGAAAAAAGAGTGGAAATGGGGGCCGAACACTTTCCTTATCCTCGAACATGGGTGGTTTTCTTAGGTGCCAAACAAGGCCTCTATTTTGTGCTAAATTCAGGCATGTAGGTTTGGCGTACACACATAAACACGAGAGAGATAAGCCTCCATATAAAAAGAGAGAGAGAGAGAGAGATCCATCCTCATGGGTTGCTGAGAGAGAGAGAGACAGAGAGAGTTTGTTCATGCTCGTGGGTTGTTTTTGAGAGGGAGAGAGATAGAGAGATTAGAGAGAGCGAGGGAAAAGGAGGAAGGAGATAGGGAGGGGGGCGGGTCTCGAGAGAGAGGGAGATACAAAGAAATGGGTTGGGTACTTGGGAATTTTGGTAGGAAATAGAGTGGTTCAAGGGAAAGGAAATTCCATTTGTTATTTTAAAGGGGGGGTTGCAGTTTATATAGAAGCGAGGCTCTAAACAATCAAAATAAAGTAGAGGGCACTTTCAAATAGTATTGAGAAATGTGGTTTTAATATTGAAAATTTATGTGATAGCCTTAAAATATATTTTCATCTTTAATTATAAAATTAATATAAATGGAGGATATCTATAAAAATTTGAAAATCTTGAAAATTGATGGTCCAAAAATGTGTTACAAGATACACTTTTCCAAAACTTGAAATCTATTTCTTTCTTATGTCCATGCAACTTAATGTCGAGATGATCAATTTGAGGATATTTGAGCATCAAAACCACCTCTTCTCTTGATGTTGATATGATCAATTTGACGATATCTGAACATCAAAACAACCTCTTCTAATTAAATTTTTGAGATGGGCTCTAATTTTATTGTTTAGAGCTTCGGCTCTGTATAAACGTTTTCCTTTTAAAGGAGGTATTGGGCTTGGATATATATGACATTTTGGAAATGCATGGTGCGGCTTCACAATTGTGGTGGCTTTTGACCCACCCTTTTAACATCTTGTTTTAGTGAAGATGTGGCAAGCGTTGTTTGTGGCCGCGACCACATATAAATATATATGTGACCCCATTTTTCAATTGTTTTATGTGACCCCATTTTTCAACTGTTTGTTCTGAATCGATAGCTAGGATCGCTAATATCACAATAACATACCAAAACACTATTTGATTTTTTTTTTTCTTTAAAATCTGTTTGGCTGAAATTTGGGCTCCCATCTTCTTCTTTGGGCGCACCTAGCACAAATATTATTTCTCATAAAAATAAATGATCAAAATGCCCTCAAAGGCTTTAGGGGTATTTTGGTAAATTTTCATTAGAGAAATATTCCTATTAGATTTATGCATTTCCCAAATTTTGCTTCAAAATGATTTATAGAATAAAGATTAAAATAAAAC
>NW_006500356.1:2456668-2472909 GCF_000471905.2 Amborella trichopoda | reverse complement strand
GGTAGGGTCCCATGAAAAGCTTTCCCTATTATTATCAATTTGGGACAAAGCATTAGAAAACACAAAATGCTCATTCAAACCAACCATAGATTCCCTCAACCTCTAGACGAACAAAAAAAAAGTAGAAAACTTTTCAAAAATAACCAAAATGCCCCCAAAAGTTTTAAAAGTACTCTGGTAAATTTTCATTAGGGAAATATTCCTGCATGCATTTCCCAAATTTCGCTTCAAAATGATTTATAGAATAAAAATTAAAAATAAAACACTCTGAGTTCAACTATCTAGACAAAGCATTAGAAAACACATAATGCTCATCCAAACCAACCATAGGTTGCCTCTGAAGCTCTATAGGAAAAGAACAAAAGAAAAAAAAAATTACTAGAAAACCTTCCAAAACAAATGTAAGACTATTTCCAATCATTGCATCCATAAAAAAAATTGCATCTTATTCATCCAATGAATGTTTATAACCAACCAATTCACTAACCAACCATTCAACTAAAACTTATTCCAATCCAATACAAAATCACCAACCTTTTCTCGATAAATGATCCACATGACACGGTAAATAAACAAACTACCCAACCATTCTGAAATTTCAGTAGTATCTCCAATTCAGTCCCCAAAATGATTTCAAAAAATTCAAACAAAAACCAATAAACTGCTAAATATCAGCAAAATTCCCATTCTAAAACCAACAGAGATCGAGTTAGAGTTAGAAGGAGTAGGCGTTGGAGAAACGGAAACCCCACTTCCACTAGGAGATGGAGGCTCTAATGAAGTTGGTGGACCCTGGGATGGAGGCTCGGATGAAGATGGAGTTGGTGGCTCTGACGAAATAGGAGCTGAGGATGGAGAAGGAGTTGGTGGCTCTGAAGAAATAGGAGCTGAGGATGGAGAAGGAGTTGGTGGCTCTGACGAAATAGGAGCTGAGGATGGAGAAGGAGTTGGTGGCTCTGACGAAATAGGAGCTGAGGATGGAGAAGGAGTTGGTGAAGAAATTGGGGACTGATAGATAGGGGCCGAAGATGGTGCTGAAGGGGAGGGGGAAGCAGGGGCCAAAGATGGAGAGGAAGCAGGGGCGAAAGATGGAGAGGATTTGGAGAGGGGAAGAGGGGCAAAAGATGGAGGAGAAGCAGAAGAGAGGATTTGAAGGGGAGGGGGAAGTAGGGGCCAAAGATGGAGATGGAGAGTGGGAAGTAGGGGCCAAAGATGCAGGGGAAGGGGCCAAAGATGGGGAAGATTTTGGTGATGGAGAAGGAAGAGGAGATATGGAATGCTTATTATGTCTTTCTGCTAACACTACAACAATCAGCTTTTGCCCATTTTGGCAGTGGTCCTTTTCGCCACTAATGAAGAAGAAGGGACCAGAGCCAGGGAATTTGAAAATGGTGTTGCCATCTTTGAAGCTCGAGATGGGAGAAGAAGTCTTGCATGAATGGTAGTCTTGTTCGCTCACCAAGAGGACTGAATCAGAACCGGCCTTGTATTTAAATACTGCCAAAAAAAACCAACCAAAACTCAGAGGGAGAATTTTGCACACAATTATTCAAAATTATCAATGATACGCAGGAGAACAAAATTGAGAGTGTGTTACATAGACTCACACAGCTATCAGGTATAAACTGTCTATTACTTTGCCCTAAAATCCTAGTACGGCCTTTGACATGTTCGAGGTGACCTTAATTTTTTCTACTCCAAAATTTTTTAGTACACATTGCCGACATAAATTTGAAAATTACATTAACAATAGCTTATTTGAAAATTTAAAGAAAAAAAAAGTTTATATAAGGTTCCAACATTACAATGTAGAATTAAAGATGCACCTAAAAAATCCATATTTTAATGTCAAAAAATCCTTATCATCTCGAGATATATGAATATGGAAAAAAAAAAAAAAAATTTGAGTTCAAAAAATAGTACATCTTGCAATACATTATCTACACCATCCATTTTCAAGTTTTTCATTTGTTTTATAGATCTACTTGATTTTAACAATTTTTGGAGTTTAAAATTTTATAATTAGATATAAAAATCGATTTTCAAATAATCCTAAAATTTTTTAAAATTTTATCAGGTTGCAACTTTAAATTAAAACGCACCTTATTTCATGTGGTTTCTATGAAGTTGCAATCTTAAACAATTTAAAGAGGGCCCACATCCAAAATTTATCATAAGATGTAATTTTTGTATAAAATCTACCGTGAAATAAGATGGGATATGATGGCACATTCACGGTTTTATTTTATCACTCATCACGAGGAAACAAATAATTTTCAAAAAATATATAAAAATCATTGGATATAGTGAACCGCTAAAAAGAGAAGGGAAAAGTAGTGCATGGTATCATGGTACACCCTCGGGAATATCGATGTATAGCTCTGATTTCAATTTCCACCCTCCGTGAGGAGAACGGGCGGCGGATGCCCTACCGGTGGATGATATGGTATCTTCAAAAGTGAAAATGCAGAGAACGGAAATGGAAACCAGAAGGCAAATTACTAATATTTAGAAAGGGCATGCTTTTTGTGCTTCCTCTATTCCATAAAACTTTTATTCTTCTACATTATTTTACTTTTAATTATTTTATAAACTATTTTAGTACCATACTCCTCTATTAAACTCACAGTACAAAGTATAAAAAAAAATATTTTCATTAAAATAAATTGAATAAAATATTTCTAAAAAGTTTTAAAGGATATTTCGATCATTATATTTTTTATCGAAAAAATTATTTTTAATATTTTTTAATCTTTTAGGTGCACTACATGTGTAGTACACAAATTTCATATTTATACGATTTATAAAAATAACAAAAACATATTTATACATTTTGTAAAAAAACAAAAAGTAAAATACGTAAAAGCATCGGATCTTAGATCAAATTTAAACTGAACGGCTGGATGAGGGGGAGAAGTACATACCTAGGGGAAGTATAAAAACCTTTCCCCGTATAATGCCCCACAAAAAAGCCATGGTTTTCCAGAGAGAGAAGCCAAACTAGAGAGAGAGGAGCCGGAATGACAACGAGAAATACAGGAAAATCTATATGAAACAATGGCTAAGCATGCAAGATCTCTATGGAAGCTTACGATCCATATGCATTCATCAATATTGATAAAAAAAACATGAGGGAGCTGGCTTGGTCCTAGAGAGGAAATTCCCAGAATTAAAAAAAGGGTAGAGAGCAACATGCATGATCTCATGGAAACATATCAACTAAACATCAATCATCGAAACAAATAGGAAATCAACAAACTAAGCTTTCTTAGAGAGAGAAATTAGAGAGGAAAGTAGGCTTTTATAGAGAGAGAACAAAAAATAATCTTAAAAGAGTGAGGGGGAAACAAGAAAAACTGAATTTACCAAGAGTATCATTGATCTGAAACCTGTTCCTTTCAGCCCAATCGTTGTATTCCTCTTTCGGAGAAGAGACCCAACCAGCCGTGCCGCCAACCAAAAACTCATAAGATTGTGCAGAAACTAAAAAACCCATGAAAGCCATGGCCATAGCAACCCATCCTCCGAGCCCCATCTTAGAGAGAGAAACAAGAGATAGATGTCAAAAAAGTGAAATGAGAGAAGTTAGAAAGAGAAACGAGAGGGACTGTATATAAATTCAAAGGGAGGAGGTAATATGTATATAAATACAATAGAGGAGGGACAGAGAAGGAAAGTGGAGTTATGAAAGATGAAAAATATAGAAAGTAGAGGCTAGAGAGAGAGCCGTTGCAAAGTTGGTCATTAAGGATGAGAGGTGTGGGCTCTTCATAAATATTTCCATTTCTTTATATTCAATTAATTTGGCCCGTTTTTTTAATAAGACCGTTTGTTTATTGGCAATTCATTGCACTTGTCATCTCTTTAGCCCAGAAATTATTTTTAGCAAAATCCTTAATGACTAATAACTATAGGCAAATCGTTTTGGAATGTTTAAATTACCCAAGGAAAATATTACCTAAGGAAATAGGTTTTGAAAATCGTTTTTTTTATTTATCTCATTTTTTTTCCCAAAAACATATTATTGAAGAATAAGAGTAGTTTTAGATAAATTTTAGAAAAAAAAAGTGTTTTTAAGTTATCCCAATAAATTTCCAAGTATGTATGGGGAAGAAAGGTCATGTTGTTATTACGGAGTCTAAGAACTTTTCTTCACGTAGTTAGACCATCTAATCACATTTGATTTTATCATATCTTTTCATGACTTTAAAACCTTTTTATCTTTGAAGATGACAAAATTTGATTTTGACTTCTTTTGGAATAACGCAAAAGCGAGGTTTACTATCAAATAAGATTTGGGCAAGCTTTATATGCTTCTCTTAAAGCATAGAAGTTCTATCCCCCGATTTATCCAATCATCTATTATGAATGGAGGGTTAAGATTGTCTCAATCACAGTTTCACATCTCTACACTATTTTATTTTTAATTGTTTTTCTATAAACTAATTTGATACCAAATTTTGGATGTCCATTCCTCTATTAGACTCCCACTAGCGAAAAATATAAAAAAAATAATTTCAATAAAATAAAATGATCAAAATACCATTGAAAGATTCAAAAGGTATTTTGGTCATTAAATTTTATTGAAAAATTATTTTTAATATTTTTTATAGATGCGTCCCAACGAGAAGATAGCAAGTACCAAATTTCATATCCATACAATTTGTATATAAAAAACTAAAAATAAAGTACTTTGAGACATTGGATCCAAGATCAGACGGTGAGTGGCTTGCTTGATCAAAATTTGACAGCTAGATGGTAGGGGAAGGATATAACTTCCATGCTGTAGGGGAAGCATAGAAACCTTTCCCATGAGATTTTTTCCATGAGATTTTGCCAATTTTCCCATTCAATCGTTTATTTTATTGATGATCGAATGCCTTAATTTTGAAACGCAACCTAAATTTTAGACTAATCAGCAATTAGTTTCATCGAAAAAGTTTATATAAGGATGCTACTTTATAATGTAGAACTACGGATGCCCCTCAAAAATCCATCGAAAAAGGTAGTTTTAACGTTGAGAAACCTTTTGATTGATCATCTCGACATTGAGATGTATGACCATGAAAAATAAAAAGATTTTAAGTCTAAAAAATAGTTCATTTTACAACATATTACATACACCGTCCATTTTCAAGATGTTTATATGTTTATATATCTACTTGATTTTAACCATTTTTTAAATTTAAAATTTTATAATTAGATATAAAAATAGATTTTGAGATAATCTTATAAACATTTTACAGCAAAATTATATAAAGGTGCACCTTACCTCTACACCTATGGATGCGCCCTCAGTTTCATAGTTTGGTTCCAATTGTGTGTAGTGGGGTGTAGGTAGAGGCCAATTTTGGTAAAATTTATGGCTACGTCTAATTAGCTCTAAACCCAACCTGTTGATTTTTGTCAAATAAAGAATCGACAAAAAAACCAGCCACAAGCAAGAAAAATAACGCAGAAAATAAATAACAGACAAAAAAACACCACAATTTACGTGAAAAAAACACCAGGATTTACGTAGTTTACAAAATACTCACTTGAAAGAACCAAATACTCAATCTCCCACAAAGTTTTATTCTCTACCATTTTCTTTCT
The DNA here is from genome assembly GCF_000471905.2 of Amborella trichopoda. The sequence continues at coordinate 2,467,314 of NW_006500356.1, read as the reverse complement.
CTAAAAACACCCGTAAGTGTTCCATCTAATTTTTTGTCACTTTCTCTCTCTAAAATAACCCAAAAATAAAGCCCCTCAAGAGTGATACGTGAAGCTCTCCTTTTTTTTCTAATTTTTATGAAAGGTTAACTTATCTCTATCCTTATGAACTTAAATCCATCTTAGTCTAAATAAGAATTATCTATAAAATAAGATCTTATTTAATATGAATTATTTAAAAACTAAAAAATATAAATAAAAAAAATACCAATTCCATAAAATAGAGATAAAAAATTGAAAACAATTATCAAGATGAAACAACCAAACAAATGGCACGGTAGAGTTTTAACTTTTAGGAGAAACTGAGCTCTTGCGTGGCACGCACTGGTGTCCAGGAAACTTCAAATCACGCAAATGCTGGAAAAGTGAAATTGATTTTCATGAAGACTGAATTAAAAGCCATTCTACTCCCACTATTCATTTGTATTTTTTGAATTTGCATCTTTTGTACTGCCATTTGCTTTAAAAGAATAATTACTATTAAAATATAGACACGGTTTCTATGAGACCATGTAGAAATGAGTCACCTCTTACAAATTTATTTTTGAGATGCATTTTTGGATTTGATTTTGAAGACATGTAATCGCTAACATGAAAGATCATGAATATGAAAAATTAAATAAATTTTAAAAATAAAAAATAAAAGTTCTATTAAGAAAAATTTTGGACGGTTAGTTTCAATTGTTTTTAGAATATTGAGGACTGCAAATATAGAAATGTGGTCCCCGCTGCATAAACAAATTTTCTTAAAATATACCATATAAAAGAATTTTATGGTGAAGTTTGTGTTAATTTTTTGGTCATCTCCTTATGGGGGTTCATATTGTGATGTGATCTAAAAGATTACTCTTATTTCCAATGTGGAATTAGGGAGGGTAATGGGTCGGGCCAATTTACCTAAAGGCATGGATTGAGTATGAAGATAACTCTGCACATAAAGGCATGGATTGAGTATGAAGATAACTCTGCACAACACCTATTAGGAGGTACGAGACAGTTCAAGTAGAAACCTGAAAAAAAACATAAAAAGTAAAACAAAAAAGACATGATTGGAAGTAATATGAAAAGATATAAAGACATATAGCCTCACTAAAAGTATGACTCTCAATATAAAACGACATACTTGAATCCATATAACCGATCCCAATTTGTTGAAAATGGGCCTCGATGATGATCATCATCCTAGTTGGGTCGTTACCCTAACCCAGCCCTCTACCTTGTTTTGTGGCCTCAAGTTTGCACCGGTACTGGTCCTAGTCATACTCATAGTTAGACCGGTTTTCACTAGTAATAGTCCTACTCATAGTCAGACCGGTTTGCATAGGTGTCGGTCCTTCTAATGCCTTGCAACACTCTTGCGTTTTATGCAAATGCTTTTAGGATTTTAGCGTGTGATGTGTTATTTTTTCGGTTTATAATCATGTGACTGAAAATGAAGTAAACCGGATATTATTAATCAATCGTTTCTCGAATTTCAGCTCCAAAATCCCCAAAACCAATAACAAACATCTTCCCTTTTTTCGTGAAATGTCGTTTGTTGTGCACGTGCTAGCAATAAGTGGCGAAGTCCAAACTCCAGAAAAAGAAAGGAGAGAAAAGTAAAACTGCGGAGAAACTAAAAAGAAGGAAAAAGTTTATACAAACTCTAAACAATCAAATTAAAATATACTTTAAAAATTCATTAGAAGATGTTGATTTAATGTCCTAAAATCATCAAATTGATCATCTCAACCTCAAGATGAATTGGGGTGAAAACAAATGGATTTCAACTTTTGAAAATAATGCATCTTGTAATGTACGAACCACCAATTTTCAAAAATTTAAAGTGTGCATAGATCCGCCTACCCTAAGTAATTTTTTAAGCTTTAAATTTTATAATTAGATATGAAAGTAAATTTTCAAGTCATCATAAAGATTTCCAGTATTGAAGAAGCGTGCCTTACTTTAATAGTTTGGGCCTCCACCGTATACAAACCACGGCCTAAAAATAATGTCGGCAAGTCCAAGAGAAAAGTATACGTGTAGACTAGTTAGTCCTTTTTATTTGGTTGTTTATGGACTTTATGTGAGGCTTTCGTTATTAATAGGGACCACTCTCCTCATGTTTTGTCACGTGTGTGGTAAGAAATTAGTAGGCGTTGCAGTCTGACGCGACACGTGTGGTGCGTGAAGCGCCGGATGTCACATTAAAAAAATCTGGTCAAATTGGCGGATTGATAATCCAGCAATCGGCGGATCGTTAATCCGGCAATCAGGTAGAATAGGCGGATCGACCAATCCGGCAATCAGGTCGAATCGGCGGATCGACATTGCAGTTCAGTTCAGAGAATGAAGCATATCGACAATTTTTAAAACCTTGTTTTAGACAGTTAAATAGTGGCCCTCCAATTGTTATTGAGGCGATTGTATTTCTCATATGACCTTAGAGTCTCATTCCCATCCATCGGATTGTGGCCAGAATCAATCTCGTTCATAAGCTTAGCTCATTTTATCGTTTCTTGAAAGAGAGGTACACAATGAGCGAATGGTATATGGTCCACAATATGTACCCTACACATGGTTGAATCTTCCCTTTATTTACATAGAATTCTTTTTTGCAGGTATGTGGCAATGTGAGTCAAAACATAACAGTAATACAGAGTTTTTGATCAGTAACTTATATTGTGCATTACGGTTTCATATTTCCTATAGGAACCTGGCTATTAAAAAGCTGGCAATAGCACCCACAATGTTTTTACCCCTTAAATGATGTCACAATATCAATTTTAAAAGATTTGATTAAATATTAACCTGTTCATAATTGGTTGTCAATTTTGCTAAAAATAGATTGAAGTTGGGTGGAATTTAGCTGGAATCCAACAAGATCCAGTTGATCACCTAGGCTAAAGCAGGAGGACAATTTTTTTTTTTTCTTTTTTTGGTGTAATACTTTTTGGACCTGGAATTTCTTCAAAATTTATCAGCATTTTGTGTGGGGGATTTGTAATGAAGTTGTAGATATTTTGAGGAAGAAACCCCAGTGACTTTTGAGTAAGGAATATTTATGAACTTGGGGAGAGAACATTTTCTAAAGAGAGTAATTTCCAAGCATCTAAAGAGCATGCTTTTTCCTTTGATTGGATTAAGCATGACAAAATTTCTAATCCTTTTTTAACTATGTTTCAGTTGTACCGTTAAGTATCGCTTTCGCGTCCAAACCTATACATCTAGTAATAGTAAATGATGTTTAAGTGAAAATCATGTACTAATCTAGTTATAATAAATGATGTTTAAGTGAAAATTATGTATTCAAACTTCCTGCTTGGTGTCGTTTGAAAACACAAAAAATAAAATAAAAAATGAATCAGCCAATCTGGATGGAAAATGTTGTACGGTCGAACTTTGTTTTTCTTGTTTTTTGGGGTTTATTTAGCCCACCTCGCTGAATCGGTCGATCCAATTCAGAATCACTAATTTGGATCACTCTACACGATGATGGATTTGGCAAGCCAATACATTCTTTTAAAACGTTTTTGTTACGAACGAAACCACTTCTCTCTTTCTCTATCGAAGGGGTCGTTTGGATACTTAAAATATATTGTCGGTGAAATATATTATTGGCGTAATAAATTACTACGTAATACATTACCGGCAAATGAATTGTTACTGTTTGGTTAGTATTTAGATGCAACCTAGGAAATACAGTACTACTGTTTGGCTATGTCTAGAAGAAATATGGGAAATGCATTACCAACTTTTTACCAACACTACCTATAGACTATCATTTCTTTTTTATTTTATCACAAAATTTTGCTGACCAACACCAAAAACCCAAAAAGGAAAAACTATTGATCTTATGAAATAAATATTGGTAACTATTGTGTGATAACCCCATAATCAAGATTTTTGAAACCTTTCATAATTACTAATTTTATGTAAACTAAAATAATAAGAACGAATCAACTCAACTTTACTGATTTTATGGAAACTAGAGTAACAAAGAACGAATTAAATCAACCTAATTTTACCTACTCAAATCAACCCATTTGGCCTGTAAAATGTTTATTGTTGCAAAAATCTTTTACCCACCAAACCCTACTTTTATAGGGTATTAGGAAAAAATGAAAGCCTTAAATTTTTTAGGGCAGATTTATGTTATAGAAAAATAGGTAAAACCCTATTTTTTTAACATAGAGAGAGAGATATAGAGAGAGAGAAATTGCTCTTACTTGGACATGGTAAGAGCGACAAATGCAGATTTTGAATAGGGTGAGAGATGTTGCTCCAAGTTTGTTGCTCTGAGAGAGAGAGGTAGCACGGCTTGCTTATAGGGAGAGAGCACAGAGAAGGGAGGCTCGAAGAGAGACAAAGAAGAGATGTTGAGTTAGCAGTGAAGGGATTTGGGGAAATATCATGTAAACAATTACACGTCACGCATCGTAATTGATTTATTAGCTTTCCTACACGTAATAGTTTTTACAATATATGAGGAATAACGCGTAATCTATTTTTATTTCTTTACTCTTTAGATGTACCCAAATATTTCCTTGAACTCTGTTACCTTGTAATGGATTTCCAGGTATCCAAACAACCTCTAAGTGAATCTAATAATTTCAAATATAACAAGGAGATTTTTAGAATCTAAGAACCCTCTTAGGTGTGGAAATATGACCCTTGAAAGCTAGATTTCATTATGATCATGTACTTAAGCAACTAAAAATAAAATAGGCAAGTTCAAACTATAATACATGAAAATATAAAGCACACACTACAAGAACACCAAAAGAGCTACATTTATGGGTATGACAAATTGAAATTCACTATACCAACGGGAGTTATATCACAGATTTTAGGATAAAGTATTACCTATCTAATCATCAACAAAACTAAGTCAAGCAACTTTTTAGACTAGCTCTCCCGATCGACATCACCAATCAATCTCCCATTACTATTACACAACTAAATTATTTTGTTGTAAGAGAACCTCAAGAGCAACTGAGACTTTCTATTTTTGAAAGGAAAAAACACCTAAATTCTCAATAAAAATTATTTCTCTATAAGAAACCAACCTCCCACTCATCATTTCTTTCAATAAGAAACTCAATTATCAATATCCGAAGGCCTCGTCTCTCGTACACTACACAGGCCCTCTCTCTAGAGGAAGACACCTTTCCCATATAATAATACCGTGATTTAAGGATGTGTATGGTATTATGCGTATGCATAGGTGAATGGAATCAAATGATTATGATGGAACATGCCATCTTTGAGTGTGTCATCTTACATCATGAGAAATTTTGCTTAAGCATGTGATTAATCAAGAGTATCATTTTCTCACTTGCCCTATCATGACCGCGTATTTTGATTTAAAGCAAAGAAAAGCTCCTAAAATTTTCTTGGGTCAAGGTGATAGTAACTGGGTTTTCATTGCACTACATGTATAATTCTTATGTAATCTTGTCGCAAAAGAGGAAGAGAAAAACTTAAAATTTTAGAGATTGTTAAAAAAGGAAAATACAATGTTCTAAATATTGGCAGTCCTGATCTGGAATTGGTTCAGATCAACCCCTTTTTTTGTCAAAACTGGGAATCAGTGTAGTCTTTGTGTACTCGCCTAGTTCTGTCAAGAAACCAGGTGAGTCTATCAAGGAATGAGATGTATTTCAATTGGGCGATGTCGGACCAGCCGGATCGCCTGGTTGCCGCCGGTTGTATTTTTTATTATTTATTATTTATTTTTAAGGCGATTCCCTTACTGGAGGATCGGTTTGATTCACCGATCCATATTTGTGTTTCATCTACTTGAATCTGTTTTGAAAGGCTGATTCTCCTTGCTTGTTTGGGTTTCGAACACTAGAAAATCTTGTAGATGAGAAGCTACTCAAAAGAAATAAGAACACTAAAAAACTCTTGAAAAAAAGGAATTGATTTTTAGAAATCCCGCTTTGTTATATACCTATAGAATGGGTGTAGCGTAGATGAGGATGTTGAGATGGATGAGTAGTAAGACAAGAAGGGGGAGAATTTAAAGTGAATCTATTTAAGAGAATTTAGGTGTGGTACCAATAAGCTATAAAATGAGAGAGTAGACTTAGGTAGGCTAACCATGTGTGGTACCGACCAAGTACAACACCTGTTAGGAGATACAAGTTAGTTCACATAGTAAGACTAAAAAGGCAAGGGATAGGCCCAAAAAAACATTGTTGGAAGTAGCCTGAAAAGATATAGGGACTTACTCTATTACTAAGGATATGATCTTTAATAGAGCAGAATGAAAAACCAAGATTCAAGTAATGGACCCCAATTGATTGGAAAAATGCTAGAATGATGATGATGATGATTTTAACTAAGAATTTTTTTTTTCTTTTTATGAATACGTAAATACCATCATGTAAATTTATACTTATTTAAGGATAATTCATTTGTTATGAAATACCAAAAATAAAGGAGAACAATTGTAATATCAGATAAAGATATGGTTTAGTGATTTTTATTATACGTTTTCAAGGAAAAGAAAAGCAAAAGAGAGATGTCTCGACACCGACATCACCGACACCCCACAAGAAAATAGGTACTCAAAAAGTCCTTTTAAAGATCTCATTCTAGAAACCATTTCATCATCATCTCTATCATGTTAACCAGGAAGCATTCCATCACTCATCATGCAATTAGAAGAGACCTTTAAAAGAAGGCAATTTTTGATGCTCATGTACTTCCTTATTATCAAGCATGGTGTGGCCTCTAACAATTTTTTGAAAAAAGAGAAAAAAAGAATATCATATGTGAATAATTAGCACACAAAAATTATTTAAAGGGTGCGGTTTTTATAAGGGTACAATCTTAAACAATTCAATTAAGGCGCACCTTAAAATTTTATTGTAAAAAAATCTTAAAATTGTCTTAAAATCTATTTTCATACCTAATTAGAAAATTTTAAAATAAAAAAATGGTTAAAATCAAGTAGATCTATAAATATATGAAAATCTTGAAAATGGACGGTGTAGATAATGTGTTGCAAGATGCACTATTTTCGGGACTCAAAAACTTTTTTTTTTTTCATATTCATATATCTCGATGTCGAGATGATCGATTAAAGAGTTTTTTCAGTATTAAAACAATATTTCCGATAGATTTTTGAGATGCATATGTGATTTTACATTTTAAGATTGCAACCATATTAAAACTTTTCCCTTCTTCAAATGCCCCAGTCCTACTTAAAAGAAACATGACTAAAATACTGCTCTATTATGCGTTGAATACATCATTTCGGTTAATTTTTCTTGTTTTGTTTTTGACAAGAGTGCTGAGTATTATTAAATCAAATGGTCAATTACAATCACATCAAAGTTTATTTTTCTTGTTCGGCACCCTTTTCTGTGTAGGATATACCTTATTTTTTTTGGCGTCCATGGGATCTAGAACTGGCCATCTTAGACGACGAAAAGATTTTGCCTTATGTATTTATTGAATTCATTTATTTTGTTATGAATTGCAAAAGTCGGCAGACATTTGGATCCCCCTTTTTATTTGGATAGGTAAACATATTTGTTTCACTTAACTTGGTTAGATAAATACAAGGAAAATTGTTTCATTCAGGCTGGACCGTATTTCTACATATGCGGTCCAGAAGTATAAAGCATCTATCTTTAATATATGGTCCATTTAAAAACAAGTGAAATTAATGGTCCAAATGTTTTCTTAGTAGAATTATTATTTTTAATTTTTAAAATTTATTTATTTATTTATATTCATGATCTCCATGTTAAGTATTATAAATCTTTAAAAATTAAGTCAAAAAATCCATCTCCAAAATATATTTAATATGGGGGCCCGCATTCCTACATGTGCGGGCTTGGCTCGCATGCTAACTGCATCCTACATATAATACTTGTAAAAGTTCAAGTAGGGGCTGGGTCAACCACCCTCGAAGATAACTCAACAAACCAGAAAAGAAAGTAGTAAGTGCTTCTTCTTTTTTTGTGATAAAAGTATGTTGTAGCTATTTCATTAAGATAATGAAAAAATTACAAGAAACAAAAATAAAGAAAAGGAAGACAAAAAGGAAAACAAGAGCCCGAGGCTAAAACAATGCTAGCTAAGAATTACCTACTTTAACAAGGAAATCAACATATGCATTGTAGCCCCTCTTAACATGAACAAAAGAGCACTCGTGTGACCTCAATACTAGAATAATGACATCCACAATACCGATGAAATTCCACGGCATCAGGTCCAGTATGGTGCACTATTTGTTAACATTCGTTGAATCACCTTCAATAATAACTTTGGAGTGGATGTTGGCTTGGCGCTCCATTCCCATCTTAAGAGCCCAAAGCTCAGCCTCATTCATGTCATATGAATGCATTCTGCCCTGATAAGACCAAATGGTTCCACCCAAGCTATCCCTAAGAAGCCCGCCAAAACCACTAACGTTGCCGCGAACACTTACGTCGAAATTAAGCTTGAACCATGCTATCGGAGGCCTAAGCCAGGAGCAGTATAACCTCCTACTAGGCCTCTTCAAGAATATAATATAATGGAAATTGGGGAAGAGGAGGTCTTTGGGGAAGGAAAGAATTGGGAACATCGTAAAAGCCCACGAGATAGAAGATCGCATAATAGTAACAAGAAGTGCATCCAGATTCTTAGATCGTCCCTCAAAGGTACGCATCTTTTGTTCTATTCAAAGACCCCAAAGAGCAGCCACAACCACCAATCGCCAAAGAGCAATACCTAGGGCCGAGAATGGTGGCATCCATATATGTTGCAGCAGTTCTGAAATACTATGTGGGCAGGGGTGTGTGCCAACCGGAGATACTGCTTAGCTAGTCCCAAAGGCTTTCAACCTATGAGCATCTAAGAAAAAGATGGTCTATGATCTCTTTGTAATTTTTGCAGAATAAACACACATTCGGCAAGCAAAAGCCCAATCTCCTCAGCTTGTCACATGGTAATAAATGTCCATAACCCAACAACCATAAGAAAAATTTAACCCTGCCAAGGGTTTTACATCTCCAGAACTTGACTAGATGACCATAACTTGGAACGTAACAATCTCTGAAAAGCACATTATACAAAAAAGATAAAGAGAAATTCCTAGAAGGCTCAAGGGACCAAATGATTCTATCAGACTTTCTAGACAAGAAACAAAAGTTGTAAAGGGAGGTCAAAAGAGAGCTATAATTATCCGCCACATTGAGGTTAACTCTGCACATATTCAACGCCACATTTCAAATGGGCCTATCTCTATCAAGAGATATGAAGTTGGCCACAATGACTTGTTTCTGAACAGATCTAGGTATATATTTGGATAGAGCATTTTTAGGGGACAGTCCCCTAACCATTTATCATGCTAAAATCTAGTAAGTGCCTTATCTCCCACCAATATCCTAGTATATGAAAGGAATCTCCCACCAATATCCTAGTATATGAAAGGAAAACCTGGCTAATACCCCGCCATATTGGAGATAAATGTGAAGGATTAGAAAAACGTCTAGTCGTAAAGCCATCAAGTTCACAACCATACTTTGTGAAAATTACCTTGGCCCAAAGCTGATCTTGTTGGGTAGCAAGACGTCACTACCACTTGGTCAACAGAGCTTCGTTGATAGCTTCAATTCTCCAAATACCCAAACCACCATCATTACATGATAGGCATACAAAATTCCAGTTAATAAAATGGACCCTCTTTTTAGATTAGGCGCCACTCCAAAGGAAATTCTGCATCAATTGTTCAATATTGAGAATGACCGACCTCGGGGACTGAAACAAAGACAAGTAGTAGATAGGAAGATTAGTAAAAGCTGCTTTAACAAGGGTCGTATAACCTGCAGAGTTAAGGAATATGCTCTTCCAGCCTTCCAGTTTGTACTAAGCCCGCTGGATGAGTAGATCCCACATGGCTCTTGATGCACTTCCGTCGAGCATCGGTAATCCCAAATATTTAGTGGGGAAGTAGTCGACTTCACAATTGAGCCGAGCTGCCCACTGTGATTCTTCAGAATCATCACAGTTAATTCCAATAATACGAGATTTACTCATATTGATGCACGCCCTAGAAACTAGCTCGTAGATCTTCAGAAAAAGCCAAGCATTCTGAATATTCTTCATGGACCCTTTTAGCAGCATCAGCGACATCCGCATATTGAAGGTGGCTTAGAACCAAGCTATTCAGCTAAGCCCTTAGGCCATGGATAAGATGAGAATCCACCGACCATTTTGCTAAAGGATTCAATAACCAAAGCAAAGAGAAAGGGGATAGAGGATCGCCCTGATGCAACCCTCGAGAGACCTTGAAGAAACTCAGGGCTTTGTTATTTATAATAACTGAAGAATGGGCTAAAGAAACACACCCATAAATCTATAATCTCCATCGGTTCTCAAAGTCCATTAATTCCATAATAAAGTCCAAAAAATCCCACTTTACATGGTCATAAGCTTTTTCGAAATCTAGCTTCAAGAGCGCTCCCTTTCAAAATCTAACTTCAAGAGCACTCCCTTAGTTGAGGACACAAAAGTGGAATAAATGACCTCTTGTGTAAGCGCTCGTTTAACAGATATTTTTCATCAATAGCACTGTTTTTCTATTCACCCAATTAATCCGTTCCAAAAGATTTCATGCTCCCTCT